>CAKNYM010046776.1:31583-57870 GCA_932195095.1 Andricus curvator | reverse complement strand
TCTTTTATCAGCATTCCGTACGTGGAAGGTTTATCTGAACGAATTGCGAGAATTCTCGGGCATTACGACATAACTACGGCGTTTAAAAACAAAAGAGACCTCACGTCGGTCTTGAGGCCCACTAAAGATAAATTAAATAAATTGCAAAACAGGAATATCGTTTATGGCATTTGGTGCAAAGGACAAAACTGTAAAACGGTTTATATCGGTCAAACTAAACGTCCGTTAGGAATACGAGTTAAAGAACATAAGAAAGATATCAATAAGGTCCCCAATAAACAGACAATGCTTACTAAGCATAGCATTGAGGAAGATCATTTTTTCGATTTTGAAAACGCGAAAATTCTTGCGAATGAATGTCACTATCGTAAACGTCTGGTGATAGAAATGTGTCACATTGCTGGTAATGTGAATGCGGTCAATTTAAGAAACGATATTGAAAAACTTTCAAAAATATATTAACTGTTGTAAAGCGAAAAAAATTCTGAGAACACGTGGTTTCAAGGGTCGTCGCTCCCTCAAGTGGACCGGCGATCGGTCCGCCCCCATTTTCAGTCAGTTTTACTGCCACAGCCCTTTAGAAATTAAAGTATCTTTCTCTTGAATTTCGTAAGTCGCTAAACTGGAGGACCTCTGAGAATGCTTTTTCAGTTTTCTTCGTGATTTGAAACAGAGCGGATGTCTCTATTTTTTACGTCGAAAACTATCCTCTTATATTAACAGAAATCTGTTATATAATAATTTTCAATCATTTGCCTTATTTCTCAATAATTAACTTCAATTCGAACTTAAAAGCGTGTATCTTTGTTCAACGTGTTGTGAATATTGTGTTTGTGAATACTGTGTTTCTGAGATTAAGGAGTGATTTACTTTCCCGCAAAACGTCTCACCTTCTGCAACGAAACGGGAAGAACACGCAGAGAGGAAGCGTATAGAGAGAGAGGAAGACTGAGGGAAAGGCGGAGAGTGTGAGAGAGAGGGATTGACGGAGTGGGGAAGAGAGAGGGATTGACGGAGTGGGGAAGAGAGAGAGAGAAAGGAGCTGCACGACATAGAAGTGCTAAGTTTATGCATGATTTTTCTCTTTTTTTACCAAATATTGCATACCAAAGTTCTAGTTTTAAGTTTATTTTTCAATTAAATATCTGGCACTGAGGAGGACCCCTATCCGTGGTCGAAACGTTTGCCAACTAAATTTTTATGAAACGCACGTTTGTTAATTAAATATACTCGTAAGACCCTAATGCCAATACAAAAATTCTTCATCATAATTTAAATAATTGGGTCAATTAAATCCGACATTTTTTAAGAAAACAGTAAAAATGTCACAAAACTCAAGTGAAAATGTTCAAAATATGGCAGCTACAAGTACGAAAGACGTCGAGGTTCCCGAGGTCGAGCTTCTCCAGGCCCAGAGCAGCGAACAGCCAAATAATCATGCAACGCCGACTCCAGCACGTGCTCCGATATCGAATACAGGAAGAGTAAGTTTTTTGATGAGAAATTGCGACTTAACAGATTTATAATTGAATTTGAATGGATTTCAAAGAAGCTAACAGGGGTTGATCATAGGTGTCACTTTTTTAAATCTTATAAAATCCCTACTAAGAATCCATTGGATGCCTATATATATTAATTTGCCAAATATTATTTGCCAATGGCAACCTGTCTTTGGAAAAATTGACTTTTATCGAAATTGTTGTTATGGATTGAAATGTTTATATAATAAATTCAGTTTTCCTAAATTAGCAACAATTGCATTTTTGACAGTTTGAACTTCAATTTTCAATATTTGAAAATTCAATTATTTTAAATTGAAGAAAACAGAAAAATTGAGTTGTTCAAAAATGAATTTTCAACTGTTGAAAATTAAATAAATAATAAAATTATTGTTTAATCCTTCCCTTTTTTTTGTGAAAAAATTACCCTTTTTCCCCTTTTTTGAGATCCTTCTGAGCTCCTTTTGTACTGTGACTCCTGTACACGGCGAAAAAATAGATTTAAATAATTTAGGAACCTATGTACATAAGAAACTTCTCAACAAAACTGTCGCAATTTTGAAAATGCAATATATACAATAACTTACTTCCATCATAAATATAAAATTTTCTTATATATTTTAATTATAAGATTGCGATTTCAATTACGCAATATAGAGTTAACGTGCATGTGATTTTCAATATCTTGAATAATTACATAATTTCTTACTCTATTCGACACCCTGTGATTGTATAATAAGACTTACAGGAGGGTAGGGAATTCTTTTTTTTGGTACAAGCTGCTTTGAGAACAAACTTTCTTTTGTGATTGATTATTAATATATTATTATTATAGATTAGCAGTTCGAACTCGAAAGTTCATTGCCTCATCTACCCGAGACCGCCAGATAAACAAACTAATATTCAAGAGCAAAATTTAAATTTACACAAGAGTTTTTAAAAAGAAGATAAGGATCCTTGGTTTGTAAATTTGGCAAATATTCAAATTCCTGATTCAGTTACAGATATTCTCAGATTAGGTCAAGGTTTTAGTAACCATGTGATAAAAAGTAAATCGAAACAAATGATGGAAATAGTCAAAGATGTTGAATCAAGTAAGCACAAAATTCAAATATTAGATCAACAGGATTTTCGAAAGAAGGTTTTACACTTGTCAAAGAGCTTTCTTGATAAAAATTGTTTACACATTAGTAGTATTGATCGTATCATTTCTGAAGGTTTCAGGATAACAAAAGATTTCTTTAAAACCAGCCCTGATATAATTTGAATGAATGCTGATAAAGGCAATATTACAGTTTGTATGAAGAAATCAGATTATATTAGGGATATGGAGGATTTACTTTACAATCGTGATAACTTTGAATTATTGACTGAAAATCCGTTGAAACAATTAAGAAGAGACACTTTCATGATTCTAGACATTTGGAGCAAGAAAGGACTTCTGGGAAAGGATATGAGATGGGCAGATATAAATATTGAAGACACAGTTCTTGCAAGATGTTATGGTTTGAGAAAGATTCATAAAGATGGCTATCCTTTGAGATTGGTTATTTAAACTATTAACACTCCCACGAAATTTTTAGAACAAAACTTTAATTTGATACTTAAAGACTCAATTAGAACTTCCAAATACAATATTAAAAATAGCTGGGAATTCCAAAAAATTATTATTCAAAAAACTGTTCCTGATGACCATGTAATGATTTCTTTGGATGTTGTTACAATTTTTCCATGTATACCCCTTGAATTGGTTAAACAGGCAATTTTAAATAGATGGGATAATATAAAAACACGTACTCTATTTAGTCAAAAAGATTTTATTAAAGGGATAGTTTTCATTATGAACTCAACTTATTTTAAATTCAATGGATCTTTTTATAGGCAAAAATTCGGTACTCCCATAGGTTCAGTCATTTCTCCGATTTTAGTAGAACTAGTTATGGAAGATTTGGTGGTCTTTGCTATCAAGAAGCTGGATTTTGTTTTGCCCTTCTACTTTCGGTATGTTGATGACACCTTAATATGTGTTCCTCTAGCAAAGTTACAGGCAGTTTTTGGTGCTTTTAATAGTTTCCATTCAAAACTTCAATTTACCCATGAAATAGAGAACAATAATAGAATCAGTTTTTTGGACGTAGAAGTAATCAAGGGTCAGGATGGTAATATTATTACCAATTGGTATAGGAAAAGTACATATTCAGGTAGAATTTTAAATTTCTTTTCGGCTCATCCTTTTCAAAACAAAATTACAGTAATCAAAAACTTAGTTGACAGAGCTCTAGGTTTGTCCCACCTTTCATTTCACAAAGAAAATTTAAATATTGTTAGGAATATCCTTTTTCTTAATCATTACCCACAAAAGTTGATTGAGCAGCATATCACAATTAGAATTCAACAAATCAAAAACAAACAAAGTAACATTTTATCTACAGATAATCAGAAAGAATTGAGAGAATATAGTTCTTTCAATACTTTTGTTCTTCCTTTTTTTGGTCAAATTTCGAAAACTATTGAATTTATAATGTTTAATAAAGGAGTTGCATCGACCTTCAGTTAAAATAAACCCCTAACTCAGACACTTCCCCTAAATATATCTCTTTACCTTATGTTCGCGGTCTTTCCGAAAAAATGTCAGCGATATTAAAACCTTTCAACGTAAAAACAGCTTTTCGAAACGTTAATGATCTAACTCCAATTTTTAAATCAAAAAAAGGTCCCGTTCTTAAAGATGATAATACAAATGTCGTCTACAGTATACCTTGCACAGGGTTCGAATCCGTATATATAGGCACAACAAAGCGGCCCCTGAAAATTCGGAAAAAAGAACACACAAAGGATGTGTACCGACCACCTAGCAAATGGACAGCCATGACCAAACATGCGTGGTATCAGGATCACAAATTTGACTTTGAGCAAACTACAATCCCTGAAAGAACCACAAACTACAAAAAAAGAATGTTGCTTGAAATGACTCACATAGCAAGTAATCCTAAAGCAGTTAACCAGCGTACTGACACTGAAAATCTTTCTGCATTTTACCACGCGTTACTAACTAAACTTCATCGTTAGTTCTCCATTTCTCCCAATTATTCCTTATATAAATAAAAATTAAGTTGCAATTATTCATCAATTTAAATACCACAAAAAAAGGAGATTTTTAATTACTACAAATATTAATAATAATAATAATAATAATAACAAAAATACAAATTTTCCTGTACACAACCAATAATTTTAATATAAAGAAAAATAAGTTTTTCAATACAAGTAACTCTCCACTCCTCACACACGCACACAACCATATTGCATCTCTCTACTCACAAATCAGTCTTTCGGCCCTTTAAAAAGGTCATGTTACATTTTACGATGCTCTCTGGCAAGTCACTCGTACCTATTCCAGATTTCCTTTAAATTTCTTCTCTTAAGGACTTGAGTCACCATGACTCCTTTTTAAGAAAACGCGTAAAACATTCCCGCCACTTTTTTTCCTCTAATTTCCCCCTCACAACAAGATACACCCTCCTAAACTTGCATACTTCAGTCAGTTTTGTCTATCTCTCAAGGCATGGCGGTTTCTGAAAAACGAAAACGTAAAAAGTACAGTTTTTTTAAAAGTTCTCAGTGATCTAAATAGTTTTTTAAAAGTGTTGAATGATCTTATTCACTAATTTCAACCTCCTTCATATGAATTTGTAAGGTGAGTTTCTCCTCCTATTGATGGGACCGACAAATTTGGATAACTTCTGTGAGAAATTTTTAATTTGTAATATTCTTATGAATAAACCATTTAAATTTTTTATCTTTATTTACATATCTATAACAATTAACTCTTTGATCAACGCAAATAATTTTGTTTTCTTCATGTACATCTCCAAAAAAATTAATTTTTGCTATAAAAATTTTGTTTACTATAAAATTATATCCTTCCACGAATCAACAAAACCTTTTTTGTACCATATTTCAGAAATAAATCACTGATGAGGGCCCATAATCGAGGCCGAAACGTCTGACTCAATGATAAATTGATTTCTATTTTTTGTGACCCTAAAGCCAATTTCACCATCAACATCCAAATAATATTGAATTTATGTTGAAAAAATTTGATATTCATACTATTTTCCGTATACCATTTAAAATGGATTCAATAATAACTTTTGGTAAAGATCCTTTAGATAAATTTGAAAGAGGTGGTGTTGTTTACAAGATCACTTATGCAAGATCTGTAAGATGACTTATGTGGGACAGACTGGCAGACTTCTTAATACTAGGGTGGAGGAACACAAAAGTGATGTTCGTTTAGGACTTTGTTATAAGAGGGTTCTTGCTAGACATACGAGAGGGTTTGTTGATGTTGACCATGAGTTTGACTGGGATAATGTTGAAATTTTACACAGTGAAAGTAATGAGAGAAAGAGAGAATTCATGGAAATGCTTTATATTAAAAAACAAAATAAGTTGTGTATTAATTTAAAAACTGATTTGGATAAATTAAACAAAAGTTATTCTAGTATGATTAATTACATTTAGCAATAAGTTTTCATGGGTCTTGACTTTCTCTCATTTCTTGTTTGTTTATAGCCGATTTTCCTTTTGACCCATCCAAATAATAATTATTATTATCCAAATAACGGCCATATTACTCTGAAAAAAACCAGTTCTCGTCAGATCACTGAAGTTCAGCAGCGTTGGGCGCAGTTAGTACTTGGATGGGTGACCATTCGAGAATACTGCGTGCTGTTGGCCCACCGTGGGTGTGGTGAGCCCACACTTGTAGTAGTTATTTACTACAAGAAACTATCCACCTAGAAACACTACCCGAATCGGGTAGTGTCACGCCTACCCTGAAAGGGAAATGGCTTAATGGTATACTTACCCACATTTAGCTGTTAGGTATCGAGGCGATAGCGTCGATATTTGGTCGCTGTTCCTACCTGCTCTAATTTTTCTTGCCTTGATAAGGGTGCCGTGTGAGCACCGAAACGTTGGTAAATATTGTGCATGCAGTCATATTGTGATTTGATAATAATAAAAATAAAAAAGACGAAAGAAATAAAAAAGAGAAGGAAGGGATTTGGTTGGTTGCCTTCACATTTTTCTTTCCTCTTTTTTATTTTTGTGCAAAGAAACAAATTTTTTTGTTTTTAGGAATTGCAATAGGAGCATTTTGTGGTGTTTATCCAAATTTTATCGTTGAATTCTTGTTTTCTTTTCAGGAATTCTATACATCAAATTGTTAAATTTGCAAGAAAGTAGAATATTTTTAAGCAACAGAGATGAATTTATGAGCAACGAAACAGTTGATGACTTGTCAACCAAAAAGGACACTTTTTTAAAGAAAGTAGATTAAGTTTTGACAAAACAGTGAAAGTTTCAATACAAAATAATGATTTTTAAAGAATAAGAATTATTTTATACTGAAAAATACGAATTTTCAGCGAAATAATTTAAGTTTAAGCTGAAAATGATTAATTTTTCAGAAAATATTTGAATTTTCTAGCAAAGATATGAATTCTTAAGAAAAATTATGCATATTCAGCCAAAAAATTGATGTTTAACAAAGTAGTTCATCCTTTTTGTACAAGCTGTCAGGTAAAAAAAAAACGGAGCGCTAGACTAATATAACCGGTTATTGCAGACAGCTCCTGACTTGTACAAACATGCAAAGTTTGTGTACAATGCGAATAAATCTGTTATTTTTCGAAGGCAATTGGGTGACACAGATAATTTATATCTTGCACGTTTGTATAATCTTCCTTTTTATACAGAGAGCTTGTATATTGTCATTTAATTTTAATGTACAAGATACTATTTTCAGAGTAAGTTACCGAAAATTGTACAGTTACACTGATTCGGCGTAAGTATTGCAATACATGAATACGGGGGCGGATTGATTATAAAATATTATTTGTTTACAGTTTGATTTTACTTGAAGTCTGAATTTCATGATATTATCCACCCCCAACCACTTACACCCACCCAACCTTTTGGGAATTCACTCACTCATTTGGGTAGGGGCCCCTAGTTTTCGTATATGGCGTGTTCGCCCCTGAATGAAGTCGAGGAAATTTTTTTCTTTTAATTGTTACATGAAAAATAGATTTCTTTTCGAAAAAAGCGACATGTACCCGCAGTCTTTATACTCTTTAGATTATTCATACAAACAATCAGACAAAATGGCTTTGCCGTTTGGCCTGAATCCATTTTTTGCGATTTATACTTGATTTCCAGGGCCTTAAAGCCTGGAGAGCCTTTGTGCAGGGACATATTGCCAGGGTGTATCAGGATTCACAATCCAGACGAAAAACAGTTCCCAAGGGCATGAGAGACCTGGACGCCTTCCTCAGGAAAAACAAGGCTGCCCCTCACCAGATATTTCCAAGCTTATTGCCATGCCTGAGCCATGTAAACTTTTTTCACGCAGGCAAAGCATACATAATAATTGCGGAAAAAGCATTCTCTGAATTGCTCGGAAATTGACGGAAGTCCGTTCTCCAGTTGATAAGATGCAGTGCTTTATGAAAACACTCAGTAATTCCAAATGAATTTACACAAATATTTAAAAGACTTTTTATCGATTTATTCGACAATAATTATCGAACATGTTTATTCCAAGCTCACTTAAAGGACTACGGAACTTTTTCTACAATTACTCATTAATAATTTTATATTTTATCTGGCATGTTTTTGAAATGATATAAAACTCTGTTCAGTTATCGCTTATATCCGCTACTCTTGAACTAAAGTCGGGTCCAAAAGTCGAGGCCCCTCACTTTTTTTGATTGAAACTCGCACAAAAAAATCTCTGAAATGTCTAATAAAAATCATCTGAAAGCTTAAAGTCTTCTGAATGCAACGATATGTTCATTTTTGTCCGAAAAAATTTTGTTCAATAGTTAGAGTGCAGAACGTTCCAAAAAACAGGGGTTTTCGGCCTCCTTTTTCAAAGGTCCACTTTGACCTGTTCCCAGAAGGAAGGCGACGTTAGGAAAAATCTGAAAAATTCACAGATATTCTTTGAGCATTCCTGAATGCAATGCATTTTTCGAAATGCTGAAATATGCAATAGTTTTCTTTTTACGGTGATTTATTTACAAAAATATTATCTTGAGAACGAGTGAAGATAGGAATCCGTTCAAAGGCTTCAAATGTGCAGTTTTGCCATGCGATTGAAGTGTAATAACTAAATTTATGGTAAAATCATTCTCACGCAACAGACATCATTTTGCATATTTCTGACTTTAATCAGTGTGGGCGTGTGGCCAGCACAGCGGGACACGTTGCAGCAAAAAAAAGTACCCTTTCTATGACAATAGTAATTCCAGAAGCAAGTAAAATACCCGAAACAGATATGGTTGAACGAAGCAGGGCCGTCTCAACGTCTTCAAGATGCATTTACAGAGCTGGTCCTCAGAAAATCGAAACCCAATTGCGAATATTAACCCGATTAAAAATATTTTCAGTAGAAAAACATTTTTTAAATAAGTTTGTTCTAAAACTCCTACAATCCTGGATATTTTTTAAACTGACTTCAATTTTTTTGTGAAATCCACATTATTTTTTAAAGTTTCAGAAATCTTCATAAATATTCATGGAAGCGTAATTTTTCAAAATGAAAATTATTAAAAATTTTCGCAAGAATCTTTACAACATTTTTATATTGTTATGAAACCTTAAAAAATCCTTAAGAAACTTGAAAAATTTATTTTAAATGTAACAAAATCCATATTTCGTTCTACATTATTGGAAACCTTTTAAAAACTTAACTTATTTCGAAAAAATTTTCAGAACTTCTAAATATCTTTTTACATAATTTCAATGTTTCCTGCAAATTGAAAGTAATTGCCTTAAAATACTGCAGACAATTTTCTCATTCGCTTGAAACCTATATGAATTCTCGAAAAGCTTCCGAATTTTATTTTTAAATCTAAAAAAATATATAATTTGTTGAGAATTTTTTGAAATATTTTCAAACTGTAAATAATTTTTGAAGTTTTTAAGAACTTTTACATATCTTTTAGAATTATTTGATTTGTTTCTACATTTATTTTTTAAATCCTGCAAAATAGAAAAACGTGACTTTACATTTTTTACATCCTTTTCCCAGAAATTGGAAAATCTTTTTGAATATTTCATTTTTTTCAATTTTATCTTTTGCAATGCCTTAGTCAAAATCATAATCATAAATTTTTTTAGATTTCGAAATAACATTTGCAAGCTTTTTGAGATATTTGATAGGTTTGATGAGAATGAAAAAATCTTACTAACATTTCTACGTAAATTGAAATGATTTTTTATTCTAAGTAATGCATTTCAAAAGATAAAATCGAAAAAAATGAAAAATTCTGGCAAAAGAATGTAAAAAATTTAAATTCACTTTTCTTATTCCGCAGGATTAAAAAAAAAATTAGAAACAATTCGAATAATTCTAAAAGATAGGTAAAAGTTCTGAAAAAATTGAAAAATTATTTACATTGAAATTATGTAAAAAGATATTTGGAAGTTCTGAAAATATTTTCGAAATAAGATAAGTTTTTAAAAGGTTTCCAATAATGTAGAACGAAATATAGATTTTGTTACATTTCAAATGAATTTTTCAAGTTTCTTAAGGATTAAGGGAATTAAAGGTTAATAATTTTTCATTTTGAAAAATTACGCTTCCATGAATATTTATGAAGATTTCTGAAGCATTAAAAAATAATGTGGATTCCACAAAAAAAATTGAAGTCACTTTAAAAAATATCCAGGATTGTAGGACGTTTAGAAAAAACTCATTTTAAAAATGTTTTTCTACTGAAAATATTCTTAATCGGGTTAATATTCGCAATTGGGTTTCGATTTTCTGAGGACCAGCTCTGTAAATGCATCTTGAAGACGTTGAGACGGCCCTGCTTCGTTCAAACACATCTGTTTCGGGCATTTGACTTGCTTCTGGAATTACTATTGTCATAGAAAGGGTACTTTTATGCTGCCACTTGTCCCGCTGTGCTGGCCACACGCGCACACTGATTAAAGTCAGAAATATGAAAAATGATGTCTCTTGCGTGAGAATGATTTTATCATAAATTTAGTTATTGAACTGCAATCGCATGGTAAAACTGCACATTTGAAGCCATTGAACTGCTTCCTATCTTCACTCGGTCTCAAGATAAAATGTTTGTAAATAAATCACCGTAAAAAGAAGACTATTGGGAACAGGTCAAAGTGGACCCTTGAAAAAGGAGGCCGAAAACCCCTGTTTTTTGGGACGTTCTGCACTCTCACTATTGAACACAATTTTTTCGGACAAAAATGAACATATCGTTGCATTCGGAAGACTTTAAGCTTTCAGATGATTTTTATTAGCCATTTCAGAGTTTTTTTTTGTGCGAGTTTCAATCAAAAAAAGTGAGGGGCCTCGACTTTTGGACCCGACTTTAGTTCCATCAACTTTAAAAGCTTATTTTTTCCGTGTATGTGATAGAAATTCACATAATCAGATTTTCCCGAAAGCTAACTAATAAAATATGTAGTGTCAGTATATGAATTTGGCAAAAATGAAGGTTGAAGGATTTGTTGAAGAAGTAGTTGCATTCACCTTCGTTTATAAAGATCAGCTATTTATGCCATCCAAAAATGCCTCTGATCGGTAGAAAGGGTATGAATCCCCCTGTCGAAATTGGGGTAGATAACAGTTTTAGTATTATAATAAATTTAAATTAAAAATTCAAAGATTTTTCGGGTTTCAATCGTGTGCGAAACTATGAATGTTGCCGACGTTTCGTGAACATTGCAGTTCACTTCTTCAGGGCTGACCTGAAACTGAAGTTTCAGGTCATGTTGTTCTTAGGTATGTATTCTCTACGATGCCTGTGATTGGCCAGAGTGCCCCCTGGTGTGGGCTGGTTGAACTTGATTGGCCAATCAAGTCTTTTTTAAAAAATTGATAATAAAGGAGTAAAAAATCGCTTAAACAATCAGCGTACTAAATCGAGAATTTGACCCCGTTTCTCTGGGTAAATGTGTCCCAACGACAAAGTATTTTTCCCACAAACTACCATCTTATAAGAATACACTTTGTCCAAATAGATTTTTAAGTTGGAGTCCAGTTAATAATGCCTTATATTCAAACATTACAAAATAGTCCACAGGTACAAAATTAATTATTTTTGTTCAAAGTCTGTACTAAGATACTAGATTAACTTTGAAGAATATATTCTTTTACAATATAATTTTTCTTGGTTGCTGATTTATTTTTTCCATGTAAATTTACAGAAGAAACAAATTGTATAAGTTCTGTCGCGATTTCAGGGTAGAATCTACCTTCAATCAAGATTATCATCAGACGGTTAAAATCTGCCAAGAAACTTTGGCAGTGTTACCACCTCTACCTATTGTGTTTTCTTTTGTTGCAATGCGAAAAAATTATGTTTTGCCCACTTGTGAACCCGCTGCTAAAATGACATGTCTTTTTATAGTCTCTAAACGTGAATAATAATTGCTAATCGCATTACGTTGGGAGTATTAACCAAGTAGACTATACAATGCTTATCGTTAATTTGCAATGGAATACGATATATCAATTAGTTACGACGACGCCACTAAGGAAGTCAATAATCAGTAATCTAATGCTCACATCCGAAATTCCTCTGATTTACAAGCGTCATTAAACTGTAATAAATAGACGTAAACTCGAGTGCGAGTGATGTTTCACGCATACGTATATAAGCGTAACTTGGCTAAAGAAACGTACATGATACGTGCATGTGCAGGCATATATCTTTATATTACGCACGATTCTAGAAAGCCTTATCTCCACTCTCGTGAAAGTGTCGGCAAGTGCATTCCGGGTGTATGCGGGCTTCACTCTGGTAAAATGCAGGGTCATCAGCAGAACGTTGAGATTCCACCCTATGTCCAGGTCCCCTTACGTAAAAGCGTAAACGACAAGACGTAATTGATGCTTCCTATGCCTATGATCCTAATAACAATAAATCATGCAACTGCATACTCATTGAGCGAGAAAAATTAGTTAACTTACTTATCCTCTTTGATTAGTATTTTTTCACAGCTCTTTTGAATACTCAATGTCGAAAATATGATTTTGAAAATGTTTTTTATTCTTCATGATTACCAGCAGAATCACTTACTTTTAATGTTTCTTTTTTTTCGAATGTAGAAAAAATATGAAGGAGTGACATATAGGCGAAATATGGACCGACTCATTAAACAGATTAATTGTATAGTAGATTATGTACAGTAACCTGTACAGTGTACACTACCTTTGCTTAAATGAACGAAAATATGCATTGCTCGTGCATAAACATCAACACATTTCGCTGAATCATCAACAAGTTATCTCAATAGACAATTGATTTAATAATTAAATTTTGGCAACACCCACCTCTAAAGTAAGTACTTACATGACTCTAAATGATGTACAAATTGCTTCAATCCAACAGACTGTGCGAGAATAATATTGCCACATGCGCACTTTGAAAGGAATATATTTTGCGAATCTACGCAATGGACGTGCATTCACACTTCAGAGATAGTTCACTTTTTCCGACATAGGCGTGATAAAGACGCTTTTTGACACCTTTATTCGTTCCTTAAAGTTGCACATTATGTGACTAATCTGCACAACTGCTTTAAAATAACTAGAAATGCCTGCACTTTTTCTATTTTTTTTTTTTTTTTTTTTTTTTGAAATGTTCATTACTATAAGTTCCTTCAATAATCTTTAGAAATTATGCAAATAATAATTTTGTAATGTCTTTTTACACGCAAAAACTGATTTATTGAACTGATTTGTTGAAAATAAATTTGTTTGCGAAAAACACAAAATTTTAAAAAGTCAGTTTTTCCATCAAAGCAGACATTAAACAGTTTTATTTGCATAATTTTAGAAGATTATTGAAGGAAATTATATTCATGAAAATTTTAATAAATATAAAATTAAGATAAAATAAATAAAAAATGCAACCAGTGACAATCGAACACGCAACCTTCTGGCTGTGAAGCCGAGCGCTACTACTAAGCTACCGGCCCACAGTGGGATGAAATCAAAGAAAGAGGTTCAAAATAACTTGCACCTGGCAATTCTTAACCGATTTTGGATTTCTTTCTTTAGAAAAATTCAGAATTAAATTTTGAAGAGATTTGTGTGGCCTGATTTTTGATTTTTTTTGTTTAAACTTTGATGTTAATGCAAAGAGTGAAGAAAAAGTCGATTTTTTGTTTTTTTTTGTTCATCTACGTGAAAATTTTTTTTTACAACACCCACCTCAAAAGTTGACGTTTTCATGCTTCTAAATTGTGCCTAAAGGACTTTATTTGAGCAGACTGTGTGCGCAAAATTTTTGCGCATGCGCAGTTTGAAGATCGCTTAGTATAGGCACTGGTGAAAAAGCTGCACATACGCACTTTCGAGATGAGGTACTTTAGACACTGGCATAGGTAACTTTAAACACTGGTGTTGGTATCTTCTTGAAATAAATTTAGATTGAACTTGAACAAATCATTTAATGATTGAAGTTTTGTTTTTAGAGTTTCGTAGCCCCCCCCCCCAGGAAAAAGAGCATAAACGCCACCATTTTTTTAAAATAATTTTTTTTCCAAAAATTTGTTTCAACAAATTTTTTTGTTTCAAAATTTTCTTTCACAATATTTTGTTTCAAAAATTTTTTTTCAACAATTTTTTTGCACAACATATTTTTTCAGAACATTTTTTTCAAACATTTTTTTTTACAATTTTTTCAAACATTTAAAAATTTTTTTTTTTTTACACAAAATTTCTTTTCTCCACTCTATGCAATACAAAATTAGTATTTTTTGTTACCTCCTCCTAACGTTAAAATTACTTGCTTTTATCGAAAAAATAATACTCGTTCATAAAAATTTGACATCTGATAGTTTTTATTAATTTTATAAACAAATTATATAAACAAATGCCTAGTGTGGACATTTCAAGGCAGCAAGAAATCGTTTTTCCTCTTAATTTTTCTCAAATTATATCGCCAGTGATGTTTAATGATGGACAATTATCTTTCGATATTTTTTATTAATTTTATAAACAAATTATGTAAACAAATCCCTAGTGTGGACATTTAAAGGCAGAAAGAAATCGTTTCTTCTCCTAATTATTCTCAAAATATGTCGCCAGTGATGTTCAATGATGGAAAATTATCATCCAATAGTTTTCATAGATTTTATAAACAAATTATATGAACAAATACCCAGTGTGGACATTTGAAGGCCGGAAGATATTGCTTTTTCTCTTCAATTGCCTTAAATTATGTCGCCAGTGATGTTTAGTGATGGAAAATTATCATCCGATATTTTTTATTAATTTCATAAACAAATTATATAAACAAATGGCCAGTGTGGACATTTAAAGGCAGAAAGAAATTATTTTTTCCCCCTAATTTTCCTTACCTGGTGTTGCCAGTGATGTTTAATGATGGGAAATTATCATCCGATATGTTTGTCAATTTTATAAACAAATTATATAATCAAATTTATAACTTGGTCATTTCGAGGTCGACATTTTTTTTTTTTTTTCCTAATTTTCAAATAAAAAAAATATGACGAAGAAACATCACTGGCGATATAATTTGAGAAACATTAGGAGAAAAAACGATTTCTTTCTGCCTTTAAATGTCTACACTAGGCATTTTTTTATAAAATTAATAAAATATATCTGGTATCAAATTTTTATGATCGGGTATTATTTTTTCATTGAAAGCAAGTAATTCTTATGCCAAAATTTACTTTGCAAACGGAGAATTCATAGTGTAGACTATTTGTTAGGTTAATTTGTTTATAACATTTAACTTAACAATGTCATAATTTTTTTTTGCTTTCAACTATCCCCGTGCATGGAGTTTAGCAATGCTGATCATAGAAAAATTTTGTTCATGGAGATAAACAAAAAAAAACGAAAATATCGACTTTTTCTTCACTCTTTGCATTAACATAAAAGTTTAAACAAAACCAAAATTCAAAAATCAGGGAACATAAATCTCTTCAAAATTTAATGCTGAATTTTTCTTAAAAAAAGAATCCAAAATCGGTTAAGAATTGCCAAACTCCATATGGACTGTGGCAAATATTTCAAAGTGAATTTTTTTGAAAACGGCGAGCAAGCGTATACTACTTCGTTGGAAAATTAATGCTCAGGTAATGAGCTTTCCTTTACAAAAATTATAGACCGAAACTAAAATTTTATCTTTCAAAGCTATATTGAAATGGAAATTCCCATATCTTTCGCAGCTCTTTCCCGTACCAAGCAGTGATCAATACCTTCAAAGATTGCGTTTCATTTCAATCATGTTTAATCACATGACGATTTCTGCGAAAAATTGAAAACATTCTTATTCTTTTAAAGAGGATAGAAACTAAAGTAAAGTTCATCCGGTTTAGTGCCGTGAAGCTACTCTGAAAGTTACCCTGGAAGCTACCCTTCTTTCCGGGAGGTTACTGTTATGAATAACAGGGAATCTAAACAATTTAATCTATTATTTATTCATTTTTCTATCGTAAATTGTAATTTCTTGCAATATAAATTAAATGCCTGCTTAAGAGGTCGTCGATATTTCCCTCTTGCACATAAGTGCAAATATCGTCGACATATCCGTTAAGAAAATATATGTGGAATTTATTTTTTCAAGTATATCATGTTGAATTGTTTCCATGACCAGGTTTTTTGCCTAGTATTATGTCAGTTAATGTTTGTTGATTCGATTTCCACACCTTTGGTAATATTATGGAGCAGCGATTGAGCATCCAACGATATTAGTCTGAAATTATCCGGAATGAGTGAATTCTTAGTTTTGTTTTTTAAATCCCAAATATTTTTTACAAAAGTCTGCCCTCATCTATGAAACGCGTGAACTTGACTACTCCTTACGGTGGGGAATTAATTTTCCCTGCCCAAGGTGAAGGTTAGTTCGGACCTGGCCGCGGTGAGGAGGCCTACACGGAGAAACTTTTGGTTGTAAAATTTGATATTATAATATTTATTTTTACAATAAGACAATAGCAAGCCAGAATATTGTGTCACTATTTCAAGAATTACTATTGTGAATTTGAAAGGTTATTTTCGACGCTTGTGGAAAATTGTGTTTTTCTTTTGTATATCATCGTCCAATATAACCAAGATATGTTCATCTTACGTAAAAAAAGGTGCTGAACATGAATGTGTGGTTAAATTTTGATTTTGCGATGATTTTCAATGTTTTTTGGATATCGATACAAAAAAATTAACGCGTAAGGCTAAGTCGACACCGAGTACGTAGGGTTGACTCGATACTCACCTAAATTGACGATAGTGCAGTAAATGACAAACTTGTCGAAGATACAGATTTAATTCACTAGGGGAGATTAGGTCTAAGCAGACACTTTTTTCTAATTTTAAATAATTTTAAATAATTTTGTTTGACAACGTATTAGGTATTGTCGGATGGAGAATTTGGTTGGCTACAATAATAAACATTACAAAAATGTGTAACATTTTGTAGCCAACTGAATTCTCGATCCAACAATACCTAATACATTGTCAAACAAAATTCTTTCAAATTAAAAAACGACTTAAAAAAGTGTCGACTTACCCGCCCCCCCCTCACCCCTATATTTATAATTAATATGGAAAAAATATTTCTTTGTATCGTTGTGGCAATTCGAGCGATCTTCTTGAGTATATCCTACATTGCCATCGAACTCTTGTATACATAAATATTATATTTCCAAGTTTTACAACCAATCGTTTTTCCCTGTAAAGCGTCGAGAGCTCAATGTTACCAGGATGTACTGACGTAAACGGTATCTCTAGGATGCCGGGCGACCTCTGAGAGTAAAATTGCCTTATCTTTACAAGCGAGGCTCTGTAAAGATTGACAAAATATTTCCTCACCTACTCGTGGGAACAAAATGGGTTCTTTTCAAAATCAAAACCACAACACCCAGGGGAGCCGGCAACGATCCCTCTGGAAAAATCATCTTCTTCTGAGAAGGTGGAAATAACCGAATGAGCCTTAGAGCATACTTCGGAATCTCTCAATGGAGAACCACGAAAAGCTTAATTATCAAAAGCTGCTATAAATAGGTTGAGCCACCAATCGATAAATCAATCGGACACAACAACCAGTCAAACAGGGAATTCAAGGAGGCCTGATTCTGATAGCATTACACCGAATTAAATCAGGGAGCAGAAGAATATGCAGCTGAGAGGTCCAACAAACTCGTATAGCCAGGCCCTTCAAGGTAACCTGAAAGTGGCCATATTTACCGAAGGGTTTTTAATAACAAAACTCGATGAAGATCAGGTTCAGGCAATTGAAGCGGCATTAGAGGAGAAAATCGCTGGGGTGCAACCTAGAGAAGTCATTCCAAGATTTAAAGATGGCCGCTGCTGGCTTTGATTGCCGGTGTTTCCGTAAAACCGACAGCAGCACTTAAGAGAATAGTAATCCAAAATCCGACCATGAAAACGGGAGGTTGGAAGATTATTGATGTCAAGGCGGGTAGTCAAGCTATCCAACTTGTAATAACTGCAGATCCAGGAGCGGTCGAGAGTCCCAAGAAGATCGACTGCAGGCCGCACTATGGGTTGAAGAGGATCAATATAAAGATTCTCTCCAAAATCGAAGTTACACCCGAAGACAGAGCTCCAGATTGGTTTACAGAAGAGGTGAAGGAGATAACTGGATGTTAAAGTGGACACTAGATGCCCCCCTTTCAGTCTGGATTCTATGCAGAACAACATTCATCACGCTAAAGGAGCGTCTTCTGTCTTACAACCGAGAAAGCTACACAGGGGGAGGAAGAGCGAGGATCACTGTTGAGTGTTGAAAGTGTAACAAATGAGCTTCTGTAAAAATTGAATCTGGTCCGACAAATCGGACTTTTGGCCGCTGGCTCGAAGCCCGACGCGCCAACACTATTGCCTTACCGCTACCACTCGCAGGCAGTCTTCGGGGTGGAAAGGGGGAAGCTATGTGACGTGTATACCACGTTACAATCTTGAGCAGACGTTTAACAATGGAACAAACGTCTTTTGCCTTAATAGAAGAACTTTGGACTTGAAAGGCGAAAGTTGGATTACCAATTTTTTTCTAGAGACTTGGCGGCAATAAAGATCGAGCACCATTGAGGAGGCAGGCGTCAACTTATGGTGATTTTCTCAGCGTACCTACCATTTCACTCCCAGGACCCACGACCATCTAAGGCGTGGAGAAATCTGGTGGTTTACTGACGTTTTAAAGGATGACCATTGTTCATCGGATGTGATGCTAACGCACATAATTGGGGTAGTAAGGACACTAACCACAGGGGTGAGTCTTTATTAGATTACCTCTTAGCTACTGATTCAACTTTATTGAATCGGGGCGATACACCTACCTTCGTGACATGTATCGTCAGACACGTCCCAACCAGATAATAGACAGATATGCTTCTCCTTGACAGCCGATAAACCTGAGGTTCAAATGTATAGGAACTCTAAAGCAACTGACTGGGATACTTATAGGGAGGATCTCAACAGATTGATAAGTGCTATAGCGGGCAGAATGAAGTCCATCGAAGAAATGGAATTTGCTTTCGACATCCTACAAAGAAATATGAACAAAGTGTATGAGGGCAATTGTCCTATTCGGCCCATGAGTCATACCTCTCAGGTGGATCAGATTTTAGAACCAGAATGGAAGATTCGAAAGTGCCTTGTTGTATTGTCAGTCATTCAATAATTATATGGGTAGTTAATCAATTAAAACTATTTGAAAATGCAGGAGATGATAAAATATTCCCTGCATTATTTCAAGAAGGAATTCAGTCCTTGGTAGGTCCATTGTGCAGCATCTTTTGGATAAGCATAGCAATGGAATACACCCCGGTAGCATGGAGGAAGGTTAAGGTAATCTTCATTCCGTAGCTGGACAAGGATACTAGAAAAATTAGTGTACCTTTACATGAAAGAGGAAATCCTAAAGGAAAAACCTCTTCATAGAAAGCAATTTGCCTCTCATAAAGGCAAATTTACCGTAGACACTCTTTATGCGTTTACCTCTCGCATTGATAATAGAATTCGGAAAGGTGAAGCAGCAATTGCAGCCTTTCTAGACATAGAGGGGGCTTTTAGAAACACGCTAATTGAATCCATATATGATTCTGCTGAAACACACGGAGTTAGTGACACGGTGAACAGGTGGATGCACTCCATGTTGAAAAGCAGAACGGTACATATTTCGCTACATGGTAATGAAGTGAAGGCCAAAGTGTCAAGGGGATGTCCACAGGGATGAGTTCTTTCATCCACCCAGTGCGGGTTTTTCATTAATGCCCTGATTCGTGCTTTAAACAAATCGGGTTTTTACACTCAAGGCTATGTAGATGACCTGGCGATCCTGATAACAGTGAAGCATGAGGGCACTTTATTGGAACTCATTCGGTCAACGCTCAATATAGTAAAGCAATGGTGCAGGGACCGTTGTTTGTCCGTTAACATGGCCAAGACGGAACTCGTGCATTTTATCAGAAGAAGGTAACTTTCTGACCTTAGAAATCTGAAGTTCTACGGTAGGGAAAGAGAATTTTTAACATTAGCGAAGTATTTAGGAGTAATATTTGACCCTAAATTAACCTGAAAACTCCATGTTGACGGAATGATACAAAAAGCTAAGATGGATTTTTGAACCTGTAGATGCGCAATAGGGAAAACCTGGGTCTTAAAATCCAGGATTACTCACTGGTTATATACAATGATAATCAGAACCATAATAACATATGCAATATGCATTAACGAAAACCAGTTTGATGTATTTTCACCTATCAGAATCATGAAAGTTTTCGAGTATGCGTTGTGTGAGGATACGTTTGTCAAGATAGAGGGAGCAACCAATAATGAAAAACTCTATTTTTGATACTTCGGAGGACCCTATAATCTTTTTGAATTTAAATATGGACAATAATAATCTTGTTTTTTGAATTTTTTGTAATTCAAGTTTTTGAATGTATACCATTAAGCCATTTCCCTTTCAGGGTAGGCGTAACACTACCCGATTCGGGTAGTGTTTCTAGGTGGATAGTTTTCTTGTAGTTATAAATAACAACAAGTTTGGGCTCACCACACCCATAATATGCCAACAGCACGCAATATTCTCGAATGGTCACCCATCCAAGTACTAACCGCGCCCAACGCTGCTTAACTTCAGTGATCTGACGAGAACTGGTTTTTTCAGCGTGGCATGGCCGTTGGCTGAATAATAAGAATAAATAAACATTGCAAAGGGAAAAACTGCGTACTTTGAATATATTCGCATCAATTCACCTTAAGGCTCATGTAGGGGGTGATGTAACCTATAAAACTCACCTGAAAATATCAATTCCAAATGCTAGCCACGGTGGCCTTTAAAAAAGTTAAATGATATTTTCAGGTTCCCTAAAGTTATTAATAGGAGATTGTTTTGAATGCTTCTGGAACTTGAAATACTAAAAATCAGTAAAATACTATTTTCAAGTTAATAAGACCATATAATTACGTTTATATAAAGGAGTTATATGTAAATTAGAATTACTAACGAGAAGTTTATCCATAAATAAACAAAAGAAACGATTTTTTTTCAAAAAATTCGTATACATAATGTTCAAGTTTCAATATTAATTTCTTATAAAAACTATAGTAAGTAGAATATACATAATATTTTAATGTTATTGTAGAATACATAATGTGTAATATACAATGTTCAATAATATATAATAGCTATATAATAATTGTATTATAATTTAACGTGCCTACTGTTCTATTCACGTACAGCTTTAAGTAAACGTTCTGCGTAGTTAGAATTTGACTTTTTCACTTTATATTTTTTCCATATTTTATTAAAGTCTGCATGAGAAGATTCTACGGCTTGCTCCGAGTAAATATGGCCTTATTAACTTGAAAATAGTATTTTGCTGCTTTTTACTATTTCAAAAAGGGGTTTTCCAGCAAAAGAAAAATCCGTTCAGGGAAATATTTTAATTTCATCAATAATGGTTCCCCAGAAGCATTCAAAAAAATCTCCTATTCATAACTTTGGGGTACCGAATGCGGACCGAATGATTATCGGGGGGCAATTGTTTTTCCTCTTGGAAGCTCAAATCCATATTTGAGATGGAAAATCCCTGCGGATTTTTAACACTTGCGATAAATATGTTAAATTTCTTAAATATTGCATTTCCGAAGCAGCAGAAAAAAATAAACAACTGGCGCGATATTCAAAATAGAAAACTTATTTCATCAGACAAAAAAGTGATAATTTTTACAAAGTTGTGATAAATGATTAAGAACCATGACAAATGTATCTTATCAAAGAATATATTTTTATAAAAACACTAAAAGAAGGAAAATACATTAAAAGTAAAATAATGACTCAAAAAATTCCCAAATAAACTCCTACGTCTGTTGGAATAATTCTTCTATTTTGAATATCACTCCAGTTCTGTTTATTTTTTTTGTGCTTCTTTGGAGATGCAATATTTAAGGAATTTAACCTTTTTATCGCAAGTGTTGACGATCCGCAGGGACTTTCCGCCTTAAATATGGACTTGAGCTTCCACGAGGAAAAAAAATTGCACCCCGATAATCATTAGTTGCGCTAGCATTTGAAATTGTTTTTTTTCAGGTGAGTTTTCTAGGTTACAATACCCCCTACATGATATTATTTAGATTTAATTTACGGATAGATGAATTCAAATTTCGTGCGCCTTTCACATTGCTCGGAATGTATTTAAGACGAACTTTAACTTCCTTCTGCAAAAGAATTTCGTCCCTTCCAGCGTTGGGTATTTTCAAACAGCGTTGAGTTGAATTTAGAATCCAAAATTTGCTCGCTATCATTCTTTTCTACGCTGGACTTCAAGAAACGTCGTTGGGTTGAATTCAAATTCCGCACTCTTTGCACTCATTCCATTCAGCTTGAACCCTCTTAAATAAATTATAAACAAAAAATTGATTGATCGATTAGGAAGAATTTGTCTTCATGTCAGCAATATTTCACTTCAAAATTTTCACCATTTTTTGAATTTTTTATAATTTTTATTCTTTAATATAACTTATACAGTTATTAAAACAAGATATGTAGTAAATACATTTGGTGTGGGTCACCTGGTGAACTAACCTCATCTTTCTAACCTTCACTACGGCCAACGGCCATACCACGCTGAAAAAACCAGTTCTCGTCCGATCACTGAAGTTAAGCAGCGTTGGGCGCGGTTAATACTTGGATGGGTGACCATTCGAGAATACTGCGTACTGTTGGCCCGTCGTGGGTGTGGTGAGCCCACACTTGTAGTTATTTACTACAAGAAACTATCCACCTAGAAACATTACCCGAATCGGGTAGTGCCACGCCTACCCTGAAAGGGACATGGCTTAATGGTATACTTACTTACTTACTTACTACGCGTGTGCTAATATTTTTTCCTACTGGTAAATCTTTCAAATTGGCACCTCCCCTGTTCAAATTCAAATTTCCTGCGTGCAATTTTTAATATCTCCCCAATTCAACTGACTTGGTGGTGGCGTTATCTGTTACTGTTAGCCACTTATCTACTCGTGATATCTTAGCACCGATACGAACCATTATCGTCTATCGGTGAATGAGTGGTCACTGTTTTATTGGCATTTAGCTTGGAACAGAACCGTGTTACGGAATTCGCCAGAACAGTACCTCGTAGCCTTGTGTGCCGTACAAGTGTACTGCGCAGCCTTAGGTAACATATATTTGAACTACACTACTGAGCATCAGTATGTGCTATAGAAGCCTACTGCGCATCCATAAGTATCATGAAAGTCCACTGCGCTGCCTTGTGCACCACCAAAAAGTAATGCACATCCACATGTGTCATAGAAGCCTACTTAACATTTACAAGTCTACTGTACTGCAGAACTTCAATGCGCAGCCTTGGGTATGACCAGATATTACTGCCCATACATATGTGCCTTATAGATCTACTGCGCATCTATAGGTATCATATAAGTGCACTGCGCAGCTCTACACGGAAAAAATTTATCCGTGAAGAAGTCACGAACTTGTAGCTAGGTCTCGGATACGAGATAAAAAAATGAAACATTACATCCTTATTTCTATGAGAAATATATGGATAAATTTCGAAGTTTCTTACGAACAGTTCGCATTTCCTACGAATAGTTCCTGAAAATTTCAGACTGAAATATAAAGAGGAAAAATTTTATTTGTGCGATTTAATTTTATATTAATTTATAAATTCGCAACTCAGAAGATTCGAACCCTCAAAGACTGCTGACTCACAAGTTTCTAAACATAAACCAGGAGTGCGTAAACACGCGCAGCCATCAAGGCCAAACAAAATAGGTATTATAAAATTTCTAGCCACTCATCCGACGAGCTCGAGGCACACATACGAGCGCACGCACGCACCGCGCGTTTGGGAGAGTGTATGTGTGGGCCACGTACAGGCGGACTTAGTGTCTATTTCCCAGATTTGTCGGGCAAGCTCGTGAGTGCTCTGAGAATCTTTTCCCAATCACTCGTAATATTTTTGTAATTATTCACGTAAAAAAAAGTGATGAACCGTCTTAGAATTTTCACATCGAGTTCGTGAATCTTTCTCAAAGTTCGCAGGTTATTTACGAAAATACATAAATATCCGATGAATTTTTCTCATATCCGTGACCTAGCTACTAGTTCATGACTTTTTTACGGATAAATTATTTCCGTGTAGGTACTGCGAAACACTACTGTTCGGCCTTGTGCACTAAAAACTGTACTGCGCATACATATGTGCCTAATAATTCTACTGCGCATTCATAAGTATCATAGAAGTGCATTGCGCAGCTCTATGTGCTGAAAAATATTGCTACACAATCTTGTATACCACCGAAATGTTGTGCGCATTTGTATATTTCATAGAAGCCTACTGCACAACCCTAAATGTTGTAGAACTCATCTCCACAGTCTCATATACTGCGAATCCCTGTTGGATGTAATCTTTACCCACATTCGAGAACGAACAATCCAACTTTCTAGAAGGGGTTATTGCTTTCGAGATTCCCTGTATCGAAATATCTACAAACTTCGATTATTCATTCCAGGATTCAAGTAAAGATTGCATCCAATATCGATGCTTCTAGAAAGTTTGATAAAGAAAACCTATATCCTTATACAAACTTGAATCAATCGATCTTTCTAGAATTTAAGTAGAGATCACATATCAACGGTTCTAGAAATTTGATGCAGAAACTTTGATGTATAGAAAATCGTCAGAGATCACGTCAACATTTCTGGAAGGCTCGACACATTGAATTTTAAATATGTACCATTCTAGGTGGAAGTTGATAATATTGATTGATCTTTCCTGAAAAGCCGTTAGATATTACATCCAAAATCGATAATTCTAGACCCTTAAACGACATAGAAAACCTAAAAAGTAAGAGCTTCGCATGTTCAAATCTTCTAGAAAGTTCGAAGATAAGAATCTCAGAGGCAATAGATCCACTTTGATCGAAATTTCTGGAAAAAAAAATTCTGGAAAGTTCCAGAACTTGAAGAATCCCTGATCGCATGTGTGCCGCCTACATAAAAGTTGCTTGTGGGTTTGGTCGGTAAAACATGCACTATCCTTATTGGCCGAGCCAAGAATCTGCGCTAGGGATCTACCTTACCGACAGTTCGATTACCGACTCTGGTAACTGACCGGTGGCACCATCTATCGGTGACAGCTGGAACTACGTACCCAGCAAACACGTTCTATAACTGTTCTATATAAAAAAAGGAACCGTGTTCTATAACAATTGTTACAATCTGCTGCGACAACTATTCTAGAACAATATAGTAACAGTGTTCTAGATCTTTGTGACCTTATTGTAACAGAACCGTTCTAGATCTATGTGACGGCACTGTTCTATAACAGTTGTTATGGAACTGTTCTAGAACAAACTAATCACAGACGTTCTACAGGGTGCGATTGAAAAGTATCGAGACTTTTGTTGTAACAACAATTTTATTGAATCTTCTTGCAAATACACTTAATATTCTTCGAAGGAGGTTCCTTGGGCTTCGATGCACCGGCGATAGCGGTTGTTCCACTGCTCATAGTACTAATTAAACGCGTCTTCCGGTATGGCTTTCAGCTCGTCGGTTACCCTTTTTTGAATGTCCTAAATCGACTGGAATCTCCTTCCCTTTAGCTTTTTTTTGATGAGCGGAAACAAAAAGAAGTTCGGGGGAGACACTTTTGAGCTGTAGGTGGGGGGAGCACTGCAATGCCATTTTTGGCCAGGTAAGAGGTGCAGATGAACGCTGTGTGCGCAGGTGCGTTGTCATGGTGAAGCGCCCACTCGCCCACAAGCCTTGTGCCAAAAGTGAATTCGTGCTCTGGAGAAAACTTCATCTCCATAAGCTTGCTTAAGAAGGTCATGGGTCTCAGTAAGAGTCTTGTCGAGTTTAACGCAAAATTTGTTTGCGTATCGCTGCTGTAACGATCGTAACATTTTCGGAACTCGGAAAACTTAACCAAGCGCCAAAACAGCCTTCACGCGCAGGACGATGCTAACTCAAATGCTGTTGCCAGCGAACTGCGGAGTGTCGCATTTGAAAGGGTAAGCTTCAACGCACATATTCCCCCACCACCTGATTTTTTTGGACGCCTTGAAATCGCGGCACGACAAAAGTCTCGATACTTTTCAATCGCACCCTGTATAACATTTGTTCCCAGCGTGTTGTAGAACTGTGCTGTAACGGTGTTATGTCGACGTTCTAGAACGCTGTTACGAATGTGTTCTAGAACAAATCAGG
>CAKNYM010046776.1:3363-31573 GCA_932195095.1 Andricus curvator | reverse complement strand
TCGACGTTCTAGAACGCTGTTACGAATGTGTTCTAGAACAAATCAGGGACAAAAATTAGTAAGTGTTACCGAACAGTTGTTACAAAATTGTTCTAGAACAGACTGAGCACACACGTTCTATAACATTTGTCCCAATCTTGTTCTAGAACTGTGCCGTAATTGTGTTATTTGTCGATATTCTAGAAAGCTGTTACGAATTTGTTCTAGAATATATCAGGAACAAAAATTAGTAACTGTTACAGAACAATTGTTACATAATTGTTCTAGAACTAACCAATCACATATGTTCTACAACATTTGTTCCCACTTTGATCTAGAACTTTGCCATAACGGTGTTATATGACGGTGTTCAAGAGAACATTACTTTGCAACTGATTTCTTTAAGAAACTATTAAATTAACTATTTTTATAGCTTATAACGGTAACAAAGAATTGTACTACCGTAATGTATTTTATGAACACAATTTATTTCAAAAAAAGTAACGCAGCTATATACTTTTTGAATTATAATATCAAATATTCTTTATAAGAACGCAGATAAACATTATTGAAACAATTAATACGGTTTTGGTATATAAAAACACATGAAGAACACATTGTATTTTTCAACGCTAAATATATAATATATATATAAGCTAAGTGTGAAAAGTTATCGCACTCGTACGTGACCCAATCCATTTCAAATCATGCGGGCCGGCGGGTGACATGTTCAGGATTAGCTTGCCCATGAAATATGTTTATTTACGTGAAAAATAAGAAGACACGTATTTTTTCAAATTACCGTGAAGGATCTCAGTAACATCTGTAAGCGAAACCGAGCGCGGTTGATTCGCAAAGAAGCAGAGAAGATAGACTCAGCCAGTCCTATTCCTTTAACATCAAATTTGACGGAGTCCAATATTGATGAACTTCTTTCCACTCCCGCCATAGACACTTCTTTCGAAAATAGTGTAGAAATATCCCAAGCTAATGTATGTGAAACTAGTAATAATCTTACAATTAATTTGATCATCAATGAAGCAGGCATTCATGAACTTCGTTGTGATGAGAATGTTGATCAGAGTTTTGCGGTTTCTATTGCAAACTCTAATAATAGGGAGACCGCGGAAAATTGTGCAATGCAAGAAAGCTACGATGAATTTGACAGTGATACCGCACGCAGCAATTCATCCGATGAAGAGTACCAAAATAGCGACTACGAGTCGGACGGTAATTGTGACAGAGACCATGATTTAGGTAGTGATTTGCGTGAAATTATTTCAGAAGGATATTTAGGGCAAAAAATAACGAATAAATTGCTCAAAGTCTTAAGGAAACACGGGCATAATGAATTACCGAAAGATCGACGAACTTTATTAAAGACGCCAAAAGGCATTGTTACGCATTCTAGAATTTTTTACTTTATATTATATATGTTATTATTAGGATAATTTTGTGGCTCACGAGCTTCTGGAACTGTATGGGCGATATAAATTATGACATAATGCGAGCTAATATGTAAATTAATCATCTATAATTTTTGTGTAACTGCGGTCACTTCAAAAATACATGTCATAATTGATAAGTTTATGTTTAAGAAATTTCAGGCCTTTTTTATAACTTATAACACGTTACATCAAAGTTTTATGTAACATTTATGTAACCGGGTATTGTAAAGGTAACATGTCTCTGTGCATTCCTGTTACATTACAAGAATTTCATTATCTATGAAATGGTATGTGCATTGTGCATGGAACTCATAAATACCAGTTTGGATGATAAAATTCTTGTAGTGTAGCAAGCATGAACAAAAATCACGTTACTTTTACGTTAACCGGTTACATAAATGTTACATAACACTGTTCTATATTTCTTGCGTAACAGTTTGAGAACTGTTACAGAATTGTTCCAACATTGTTACATATCGTGTATAACAAAGTTCTAGAATTGTTCTAAAGTTGTTATAGAATGTACGAAAGAGAGTTCTTAATTTGTTCTAGAATTGGTACAGAAAATGTATAACCGAGTTATAGATTTGTTCCAGAATTGTATCCGAACATGTGTCACAGCGTTCTAGATCTGTCACAGAATTGATACAAGATGCGTGTAACCTAGTTCTAGAATTCTTCTAGATCTGTTACAGAATTTTTAAAAATTTGTAACTGAGTTCTAGATCTTTTACAGAATTTCTACAAAGCATCGCAACTGAGTTCTAGATCTGTTACATAATTGTTACAAACGATTGTAACACAGTTCTAGATCTGTTATAGAAATGTTACAAAGCACGGCAACTGAGTTCTAGATCTGTTACAGAATTGTTACAAAGCATTGTAACTGCGTTCTAGATCTGTGACATAGTTGTTACAAAGCATTGTAACTGAGTTCTAGATTTGTTCCAGAATTGTTACAGACCGCTTGTCACAGTGTTCGAGAAATTTTACAGAATTGTTACAGAGTCTGGGGGATGACAGTTACTCGCTGGTTACTAACTTGTTAGTAACCTGTTCTAGAACGTGTTCTTTTGTGTTCTAGAACAGTTCCAGATCTGTTATATACCCATGTTTGCTGGGTAGTAGTGTCATAGAACCGGCCTAGGTTAACTAATAACAAAATATTTACCCTTAAACGTTCCCATTTTTTGTGAAGAATTTTTTATGTTTCATTTTGAATCTGCCAAATTTGCATTCTTCTAAATATAAAACCCTTAATTTTGAACAAAAGGAATACAATTTTTAATTTTTAGAGTTTGAAAGCTGTAAATTTAAAATTTTAAAAACTATATAGCCTATGTTATAGCGTCTATGCATTCAAATTTGAAACTTTATAATTTGGATGTTTGAATTTAAAAGTGTTTGACTATTAACTGCAAATTGCACAACTTATTTTTTTGGGACAAAAATGAACATCAGAAAATGGATTTATACAAGGTCTTAGTTGAAAATATTGAAAGCCTAAAATATTGTACTAATGTAAATTAGGGGCGCTCATCAATTAAAAATTGAATTTTTCAATTTTTTTTGTCAGTGAGAGAAACTCAGTGAAATTTGATCAAATTAAGAAAAACGTTTTAGTGGTTCCGGGAGGTTTTTAAAACTTTAAAAATTGTAAAATGTTCGGAAATTATTCTATAGGTGTAACAATCGTAGATTGTTTTGCACTGTTTCTGGTAGCAAGTAAAAATATAAAATTGGAAATTATGAGAAAAAAATCCTGCTGAATAAAGGAATTAGTTTTTAATTAGGAAAAACATAAGTTTTTGGATTCGGCTTGATTACCATTTGTATTCACAAAGCTGAACAATCTTTTGCCTAAAACTTATTTATTTTAAATTAGAATGACACATGATCATTTTATATTTTCGACACTAATTTTTTTTTTCTTATAATTTTCATGAATTTTCAAACTGCCGTTATCAAACACAAAAAGTGTGTGTGAACAAAAGATAATTATGTCCTGCTACTTTAATTTGAACTAAATAAGGTTCAGGTAACCAAGTTTTCAACTTTAAAAAAATCAATTTCAATCTAGCCGAATGCGAAAAAGTAATATTTCTTCATTAAAAAAAAATCATTCCTGTATTCAGCAGGAATATTTGTTATTTTCAATTTTGTATGCTTACTTGTTACCTTGAAAACTACACAAAAATAATTTCAGGGTGGCCGTTTCAATCGAGGAAAAAAATCCCCGGTCATTTCCCGGTTCACAACAATTTTTCACGGTCATTGAAACTTAGATTCAAAACTGAACTTCAAATTAAAACATTCAAAGTTGAACTCTTTTGAATTTTGAACTTCAAAAATTACAACCTAAAAATTTGTTAATGTGAACGCTCAATAATTTACACATATTAAATGGAAGCTTTCAACACTTTTGAATAGATCAATTTTAAAAATAAAAGCCGCTAAACTGCAAAATTAAGAATTGTATTTCGCGCCTCTTCCTCGAGATCACCAAGTAGTACCCCCCCCCCCCCAACTTCATGTCGGTACTGCCACAGGTTTATCGCCAAAACTAAGAAGTTTTTGCCCCTCTATACAATAATACCTCTCTGGTAATCTGACGCAACATCCATTCTTCTCATTTGTGTCGGTGTGTGGAGGAAGAAGATGTCCGAAAGAAATTAAAACAACTAGAATGTGAATTACGTCAGATAAGGAAGCGTAAACATCGCAGTAAGAAGCGAAGTAAGGTTTTGTTGCCTTTCCGCTCTTTCATAATTTACAGTGAGCCATAATCTTTTTTCTCAGGATATTCGTCAAGTTCTGACTCATTGACGGAGGTCGATAACTGCTCAGATGATAGCAGATCCTCAGATCCACAGAGCCTAAGGAACCTCATATTTCTTCTAAGAGTACAGAGTCTTCGGTTAAAGATAAATCTGGTGATCCTAAGGATCCTCCATCTACCGAGGCACCAAGAGGTTTAGAAGAGAATATTCTTCAGGCTATTGGAAAACGACTCTTAAGTGACAAAGTCACTATAGCTCCAATTCATACAGATATCGTCGTTCGTTGGAAGGATATACTCAAAGAAGGTCTTCCGAAGGAGGAAAAGTTGGATCTCATTAAGAAATATCTACAGCCAGAAAACTGCGTCTTCGTTGAACCTCCCAAACTTAATCCAGAGGTCAAAGCGTCTCTCCAAGAACCAGTCCTAAAAAAAAACGTCCGTCTTTTCACTAAACAAGAGCAACTTGCAGTTTGCTTGGCTGCTTTAGCTCCCTCAATTTCAGCTCTTTCTAATAACGAAGAGAAATCTTTAATACTTTCCAATATCAATGCCTCATTTAAAGAAGTGTTGAGTTCTGCAACCATTGACGAATGGCTTTTTGACAGCAAACTGGAATAAAGCATGAAAACATCTAAATCTCTTGAAAAGACCAGTAAAGATTTGAAGCTGTCCAAAAATACTGATACTAGTTCAAAAAACTCGAAGGGCCCGCCTCGTCATCGTCCATATACTCAACAGTCGAGCAAACAACGGTCATCGATGCCGAGCGGGCAACAGAAGCAGAGTTAACGCTCCACGAAGTTCCACAAACCCCAGACGTACTCAGGGAGATATCCTCGCAAAGGGAAATATTAGAAGATGTAAGTATTTTGACTGGACGGTTAAAATTTTTTGCCAATGCCTGGGAGGAATTGACTTCAGATCAGGTAATTCTAAGATGGGTTAAGGGATATGAGATACCTTTTAGTAGACCTGTTGTCCAAAAGTTTCTACCTCGAGAGCCCTCTTGGATTGCAAAAGAGATAGAGCAGATCAGTTTCCACTTAAATAAATTATCAGATAAGAACGCTATTAGAAGATGCGAATTTTCAGAAGATCAGTTTATTTCGGAAGTTTTTCTTGTTCCAAAGCCTGATGGCTCCTCCAGGTTAATTTTGAACCTTAAGCGTCTTAATTTGTTTATAGTTACGAGTCATTTTAAGCTTGAAGACGTCAGAAAAGCAAAAAATCTAATTTCAAAAGGATCTTACATGGCAACCTTAGATTTGCAAGATGCTTATTATATGGTTCCCATTGCTTAGAAGCTTACCAAGTTTTTAAGGTTCTATTTCTTAGATCAGCTCTTTGAATTTGTTTGTCTTCCATTCCTTCCTTAGAAAAATGCAATAACTCTTTCGATTCTTTAATAAAATTAAACGATGATATAAGACAGGATTTAGATTGGTGGAAGTCAAACATTATGTTTTTAAATAATCCCATAAGAATTTTAAAGTTTGTTTTGGAGATTTTTTTCCGATGCCTCAAATTCAGGTTGGGGTGCCTGCTGTAAAGAAGAAAAGATACACGGTTTTTGGAATTCTAAAGATCGCACACATCACATCAATTACCTGGAGATTCTCGCATCGTTTTATGGTCTAAAGTGTTTTGCTAAAGAATTTAAGGACTGCAGTATTTTTCTCAGTATCGACAATACGACTGCAATTACCTATATTAATAGGATGGGTGGAACTCAAAGTAAGAAAATTAGTCATTTAGCTAAAGAGATTTGGAATTGGTGCGAAGCTGGTCAGATTTGGTTGTACGCTTCGTACATTCGATCTAAAGATAACTTCCAAGCGGATTTTGAGTCTCGACGTTTGGAACCTGAAACGGAATTCGAGCTCTCAGATTCTGCCTTCCAAAAGATAAGCACCACTTTTGGAGTCCCTGATGTTGACTTATTCGCTAGTAGAGCGAATGCTAAATGCGATAGGTATGTTTCTTGGAAAAAAGATCCCGGATAAATGTGTATAGATGCCTTTACTATCGACTGGTCTTCATTCTTCTTTTACGCATTTCCACCTTTATCTTTAATTTTAAAGGTTTTGCAAAAAATTGAAATTGAGGGTTCTCGAGGTATTCTCGTTGTGCCAGATTGGCCTTCTTATCCTTGGTACCCGCTCTGCATGGAAATGTTTGATCCTAGTCCTATAATTTTTAAACCAGACATTTATCTATTTCACTCTTCTGACAGAAATCCACACCCTCTGTGGCCTCAGCTTTCCCTGCTTGCTAGAACTTTGTCAGGGAAGCGTTTATGAAGAGCATGTCTGCAGAGACGGTCAAGATAACAACGTCCTCAATCTCAAAATCAACACTTCCTCAGTATGAAGGTCCCTTGAAAAGGTGGTACGAATTTTGCCAAAAGAAAGGTTTGGATCCGTTCGAAGCTAATATACCAGAAGTTCTTAGCTTCCTTACAATTCTATTTGAAAGAGGAGTTTCTTATGGTTCCATAAATTCCTATAGATCTGCGCTAGCCTTAATTTTGGGTTCCGATATATCACAGGACCCAGGAATTAAACGTTTTCGCAAAGGGACATCAAAACTTCGTCCACCCGCGCCTAAATACGATTCTACCTGGGATCCTAAGGTTGTGCTTGATTACTTATCTAAGTTTTCTCCAAATCTAGACATTTCTTTGAAGAACTTATCTTATAAACTCGTTACACTTCTTGCTTTAGTGAAAGGTCACAGAATCCAGACTTTATCACTTATTGATTTAAATAACGTTAGAAAGATAAGTACAAAAGTGGAGATCCGTATTCCAGCGCAAATTAAAACTTCAAATCCGAAGACGAAGCAACCTGTGCTCACTCTTCCATTTTATAGCGATAATAGGATTTGCGTAGCTTCAGCCTTGGATGCCTACATCCAAAGAACAAAAGTTCTTCGAGGGAGTCATACGAGTTTATTTATTTCTTTTAAGAAGCCTCACAAAACAGTGGGTAAACAGACACTTACTCGTTGGATAAAACGAGTTTTGCGAGACAGTGGAATTGATGCGGATATCTTTTCCGCACATAGCACACGTCATGCATCAACTTCGGCAGCTAAGCGTTGTGGTGTCAACATTGATACAATAAGAGCAGCCGCAGGCTGGTCTAAAGACTCGCAAACGTTCTCAAGATTTTATGACTTAAATGTAGCGATTGATCAGAGTTTGTTTCCCAATACAATTTTAAGTTTGTAAAAGTTTTATTAAAGGACTTGTCTTAAAAACTGTTTGCCGCAACGTTACTTTGAACATCTACATCTAAGAGGCGCGAAATACAATTCATCGATTAAACGAATTTACCTGTAAGTGAAGTTCTATCGGAATTGTATGAAGAGCCTTTTCCGAAGAGATCACTCCCACCCCTTTTTATTTTATTTATACCCTTCAGCTGTTTTTCTCAGCCCCCTATAGTTGCGGCAATGCTTTAAAGAATGAATGTTGCATCAGATTACCAGAGAGGTATTATTGTATAGAGGGGCAAAAACTTCTTAGTTTTGGCGTTAAACCTCTGGCAGTACCGACATGAAGTTGGGGGGGTACTACTTGGTGATCTCTTCGGAAGAGGCTCTTCATACAATTCCGATAGAACTTCACTTACAGGTAGGTTCGTTTAATCGATGAATTTTTAACTTTTATAAATTTTACAGTTCAAAGATACGAAAAAATATAAATATAAGCTATGATTTTAAATGCTCTAAATTGAAGAATGAATCAACAAATTAATCAATTTTCGAAATTATATCATGTCACCCAAATTTAATTTAGAAACATTAAAAATTGAAAGATTACAATTATTTTTAAATTAAACACTTCTTCAATTAGAAGTTAAATTATTTTAATTTTCTGTAGTAAAAAATTAATAATTTGTCAATTGTTATTCATACATTAATATAGTTTTGAAATACTTTGAAATATTCTCTTAATATTAAAAAAAAAGTCTCTCAAAAAATAAGTTTTCAATTATTTCGTAATCTTCTAAATATCTCTTAAACTTACTTAAATTTTTTCTGAAGTAATAAATGTTCAATTGTTATTTAGTCGTTTAAATTTGTTTTTAAAACTTTTTAAAAAATATTCTGTTAAAATTAATATTTCAAAATAAAAATTCATTAAAAATTTTCACAGGAATCTTAAGAAAATTTTTTTATTATATTAAAACCTTTCAAAATCCTTGAAAATTTTAAAAATCTATATTTTGTTTTCAATTTCTTGATATCTGTTCAAGTTTTCAAGTAAGTTTGAATCTTTTAAAAATTTGAAAATATCTTCTCAACTTACTCGAATTTTTTCTAAATCATTAATTGTTTAACTATTATATACATCAAAATTACACAATTCAATTAACAAATAAAAAGTTTTTAAAATAGAGCTATTATAATTAACATTGCAACATACAAAGTTTAAGTTTAGCTCTCTGAAGTTTTGAGTCCAGGGACTGTGAGTGAATCCCGAGTGAGCCAAAAGTGAGCCTGCAAATGCTCTGTGGGAGAACTGTAGTTTGAAAGAGGCGTCATGCAATCCCTCCAAGGTCGGAGTTTTCCCTCCGCAAGCTTCTTCTTATTATTAAAATTGGCTTAATACTGGCTGTTGCCTTGTATATCCTACCATGACCAAGTGAGGGGAGCGCGAACTCCACGTAATCTGAAATATTCAGATGTCGAGCAGGGCTCGACAGCTCCATCTCTAGGGAGGTGGATCAGTCAGCCCGGTTTCCCGACTTGAAGTGGCACAGGCAGCGATTTTCAAAAAGAACATTGAAGAGAAAATAAAATAATCAGAAGAGAATAAATTAAAAACTTAGATAGGGGCAAACAGAGAAGTTTTTAGATTTTTAAGTTAGTTTCCTTCAAAAATTTGAAAACTGGCGTAACCATCCTAATTGTAGGATTTGCTATAAACTGATAGCTACAGAATGGAGGAGGGCATTTTAAATTTTTTTTTAGGGATCTGATAAGATTTATTCTGGTAGCGTGAATTTGGGGCAGGCCCAAAGCAAATGGTCTACGTCTTCTTCGATATCAGGGTAACATGAACAGCTTCCAGAAGAAATTATATTTTTCCGAGCTAGACTGGCATTCAAGGCGTAGTGGTTGCTCCTCATGCGACAGAGAGTAACAGTCCACTCCCTTCGAGCCTGAAATGACCAGAAACAGGGTTTCCTACTAGGTTTATAATAATATGGAGTGTACGTGATACCTTTGTTTTCTCCTATTTTTAGAAAAAAGTTGTCACAGTTTTTATCTAGGGTTTCATGAGTTAAACTGAAAAAATCAGAGAAAGGAAGGGAGATGTTTAAGATAGTTGCATCTCTGGATGCAGGCTTGACTGCCAGGCCCGCGGCTTCGTTGCCGAGTATGCCCGTGTGGCCGGTTATCCAAACCAAGGAGACTGTACATTTGAGCGTGTTTAGAATAGCTAGCTGGTTTCTAATTATATAAATTAGACAGGAGTTGATTGAACTAGGACAAATCGTAGCTATGCTTTGAAGGGCACTTAGTGAATCTGTAAAGATGACTGATTTGAAGAAGCGGTGCTTAATAATATAATCTGAAATATACAAAATGGCAATAACTTCTATTGGAAAAATAGAGGCAGAACTAGATATTTTCCACGAGAGATTAAAATTGGCTGCAGGACACACCACGGTAAAGTCCGCGATGGACTCAGCCATATAGTCCGGGGAAATTAGCTCGAAAAAGGTAAATTTCCAGAAAAAAAAGGTAAAGTTTTTTTTTCTTCACAATCATGTCCCTGAAGGCATTAGAAATGAATACCAAAAAAGTTCCCCATCGGATCGGCTCCGCATACACCCCTAGCCTCGAAAAACATCCCTTAGATGGGTAGTAGCGCTGGTTTTTGGCTATTATATACGAAAGGGTGCGTCGGAGGACAAAAATGAATAGGGGTGAGAATATTTATAATAAAATTTGCAATAAAAAAGGTTCCATACACTTTTGCTGTACAGGCCATAGGTGATGCGTAATCAGCTCCAGGAGTGGGGGGGATGTTTTGGCTTATGGTGCGAAACGTACTCGCGCGCTTAGTTTTCGGCCCATAACTCATAAACGGATAGTTTTTGGACAAAAATGCATAGAAGAAAATTTGTAGAGCAGAAAATTTCCTTTTGGGACCAATACATTTTTTTGCAGTACATCAATTTGCAAAGTCATAATTAATTTTTTTTTTAGGTGCACGTACAAGCACTGGGATCTCATTCCCACCTACCTGTAAGGCAGAGTTTTTGGTGCGTTTTTTTATTGTAGTTTACAAACGAAAGATTAAATTCTTTCAAAAATTTAATTTAACATTCCATAGTTAAATATATAACAATTCAAAAATCGCTTTTGTAAGTTTTCTTATAAAACTCATTATTTCTGTTAGAGATTGCTTTACTCAGCCCTTGAACTCTTATATTTAAAAATATATCACATGAAAATTGAAAGTTGGAGTGCCGATAAGAGGCTAGACTCGCGATAGGCTAGACCACTTCAGATTTTTTACGAGGGTCCAGACCCATCTGCGGGTGGGAATGGCTTGTACGTGGTGAACTCGTTTTTAAGGGTCCCAAACATCCTCAACTGACTTGTTCTACAGAGTAAGCAGTAATGATGCTGAAGTACTATGAGGCAGTTGTGTTTCGAAATTCATCATGGCTTCAACAAGTAAATGTTTTATATGCGAAAAAAGTTTGAGTGTAGGTGAGACAGTCGAATTAAAAAGTGGAATTGACAATCTTAGACGAGTGAGTGAAATTCGCAAAGATGGATACCTGAACTTATTACGAAGAATTGTTCAGACTGCTATAACACAGTTTGATTATAATAAGTCTGTTGCAGTCGGACAAGATGTCGATCTTCTTTTTTTAATAACTGCTCTCTCTCCAGCGGATAAAGATATATTTTTTTTAAAAGAAGGATAAGGAAATGTTAAATCTCGACTTCATAGTTCACGACGCTTGCAAAATTGTGGTTTCTTGACAAATTTCAAGGAGTCGCAGTTCTATTTGCCCATGCATTCAGCGGGTGTGATACTACGTCCTCTTTCTTTGGGTACGGAAAACTAAAAACGACTACTTTGTTCAGGAAGGATATACTCTTGGCACAACTTGAAGATATTGTGACGATTTTCAACAACCCTGTTTCGACACATGATGAAGCTGCAGAAGCAGGGGAACGCTTCATTTTGGCATTGTATAAGGCCCCATCCCCTGAAATTAATATGAATAATTATAGATTTGTTTCTCTTAACAAATCTGTGAGTCAGTTCAGTCATGCTGCCCTTTTGTCTGGACTTCCGCCTCCTTGTGCCACTGCTCGTCAACACTCTTATCGTGCTTTTCATAAAATTCAAATGTGGGGAAGGATAGAACTTGACCCAGAAGAGTGAGGTTGGAAAAAAATAGTACACCAGAGTCTCGCTATTTGAACGCGCGATCGCACGCGTTATATGAATTCCTAGAATTGCTGGTCCCCGCAGTTTCTCAGGGGGCAGGGCGAGAGACGGTTGCGACTCCGCCTCTGAAGGGACGCATGCACTACTAACTCAGTCAAGTAGATTGCGCAATATTTTCAGGCAACCCCCGAGATTGTTCATCTATCGAGACTCTGGTGTAACAGCTTATCACCCGTTTACACAACAGAAGCACCAGCTCCAGCAAGCTTGATGAATTTGATTGTTTGCTCATGCAAAATGGGGTGTGGAAAGCGATGTGGATGCGCAAAAGCTGGTCTACGATGTTCAGGCATGTGCCTCAATTGCCAAGGTCAAGGTTGTCTTAATTCAGAAGAAGAAATAACTGATGACGAAGAAGATATAATTGAAGATTAGGCACATTATTATGAGTGAAATATTCATTCACAAAGTCAAAACTTTCAAAATAAGCCCATGATACAATATGCAACTGGCACTGACAATGTCTAAAATTTTATCAACAAAATAAGATAATTTTTATTCCGAGTAATATTATTAACCAATGATCAGTGGAATAGGCCTATAGGGGAGACCACAATACAAAAAAACGCACTAAAAACTCTACCTCAGGGGTTGTGTGGAAATAAAATCCCAGTGCTTGTACGTGCATTTAAAAAAATATTAATAATGACTTTCCAAATTGATGTAATCCAAAAAAATGTATTTGTCCTAAAAGGAAATTTTCTGCTCTACAAATTTTCTTCTATGCATTTTTGTCCAAAAACTACCCGTTTATGACTTATGGGCCGAAAACCATACGCCAAAACATCCCCCCCACTCCTGGAGCTGATTACGCATCACCTATGGCCTGTACAGCAAAAGTGTATGGAATCTTTTTTATTGCAAATTTTATTATAAATATTTTCACCCCTATTCATTTTTGTCCTCCGACGCACCCTTTCGTATATAATAGCCAAAAACCAGCGCTACTACCCGTCTAAGGGATGTTTTTAGAGGCTAGGGGTGTATGCGGCGCCGATCCAATGGGGAACTTTTTTGGTATTCATTTCTCATGCCGTCAGGGATATGATCATGAAGAAAAAAAAACTTTACCTTTTTTTTCTGGAAAAAAGTCTAATTTCCCCGGACTAATAGACTTATCCTTAAAGAGACCTGCAGGATCTGGACAGTTCTGGACTAAGCGGCCTAATGAATGATCAATGTTTGGAGAGAACAGGTGGTCCTCGTACGGGAATTCATAGTGAGGGTGTGTGTCTGATTTACGAATCTGATATTTGAAGGGTTGGACATTTTCATAAGCATTCAAAAGTACAAATTGATTTTTCATGTTCTTTCTCTTTCTCCTGTCATCTCGCGATAGTTGCAACAGTTTATCTGGGAGAGGATGATAAAGGTCCGAGAAAATTTTTATGAGATATTTTTTAGCCAAAAAGCAAAAGCGTTTTTTGAAGGGTGGTCCACAGAATTCTGCTAACATGACATTTATGGGAGTACTATTTTTATAGCCTAGGGCTAGTCTTATAGTTTGATTACGAATTGTTTATAAATCACTAACATTTGTATGTGAAGTAATATTAAAAATATGTGATCCGTATTTTAGACAGCTTCTGATAAGGGATGTATAGACAGTCCGGAGGATACAAGGATCTGCGCCCCGCCAAGTCCCTCTAAGAACTTTGAGAATGTTCAAGATTTTACGTATCTTGTCACAGAGATATTCAAAGTGGGGTTCGAACGTGAATCTATAATCGAGAACAATACCCAGAAATCTAACTAATGGGGATGGCGGGATGATAACGCCATTCAATGATAGGGTGTAACAAGGATTGTCGGTATCAAGGTTGCGTCTGTTGAAAAGGACCAATTTGGTTTTTTCAGGACAGACCTCGAGACCCCTGCCATCCAGGAACTCTGAGAGTGCATTCAAGCACTGCTGCAAAGATTGTATACAAACCATAGGATCCGCAGAATGACAGATGATGGCAATGTCGTCTGTAAATTCTATTATTAAGCAATTTCTAGGGATAACAGTGTATATTTTCCTGGTGTAGATAGAGTAGTTAATGGGACCAAGTATGCTTCCCTGGGGGAGGCGCACTGTGCTGAGCCTTGTACCCACCAATTCTCCATTGATCTGGAAGTAGATATTTTTACAGGATGTAGATCTATAGATGAAATGAGCCATCTGTCGGGGGACACCAATTTCCCTCAAGTCCTCCATAAGAATCCGAGGATTAACACTGGGAAATGCTCCTTTCAAATCCAGGAAGAGGCCCGCAACAATCTTTCCATTTGCAAAACCCGAGAGAATCTCGGTTGACAAAATAGCGAGATTGTCAGCGCATGATCTTCTCTTTCTGAACCCGAAATGATGGGGCGACAGGAGATGATTGTGCTCCACATACCACGAGAGTCTGTTGAAGATAAGTTTCTCCATTACCTTGAACATTTAGGATGCCAACGATATTGGACGGAATTTTCCAGGGGTTGATTTTGGAATAAAAAGGACGAGAAATTCATTCCAGGATTTAGGAAAAGAACCAGACTGGTAGACTTCATTGAAGATGTTGAGGAGAGTTATTTTAACTTCCTTCGGAAATCGCTGAATGATGTTATAGTCAATTCTATCCAAAACTGGAGAAGATTTGGTTTTCAGCGAGGATAAAGTAATGGAGAGCTCAGACTCCGTGAAGGGAGCCTCCAGAACTTCGCTTCTCAGAAACTCATCGGGGAAAGAATCGAAGAAAGCAGTTGGAGGGCAATGTTCCTCAGCTAAAGCATGCAAATTTTCAATCGTCCTCCTGTCTGCAGAACAGGAGGCGTTAGCAGGCTGTGTATACCTGTTTTCAAAACATTTGACAACACGCAAGACCCTAGAGATCGGAGTCGATCTATCCAGGGTCTCGCGAGGGAGGTTGGAAGCCGACCTCCGAGGAAGCTGTGGTCTTGGTGTTGGGTACCGAATGCCTGCCTGGAGTTTTGGATGAGGTTTTCGGAGGGCGAGCCAAAGAAGTTGATGCTAACTTGGCATATGATTGCCTGGAATATCGAGGGCGAGGAGTGTTGAATGAGGGTACCGAGGCATCATTTAGCTCTGGAAACATGGAAAAATTCCATAGTTGGGAGGAGTTAGAGGATGAGGGGTGAGCGGAAGTGGCGTAATCGGCACCCTTCCCTGATTTTAGGATAGCTTTAGCTTCCTTGAACGTCATCTTGTACTTTCTAGCGAAAAGACGAAGCTCGTTTTGGAAAATGAATTCCGGACAACCTTTGTATGTTGACATGTGATCGCCCTTGCAATTAACACATTTGGGCTTACTTGTCTCGTTGGGCAGGGGTTGAAGTCAGTGTGGGCATCCGTATATCCACAGCGTTTACAACGTTGGCTAGATTTGCAATGTTTGCTGATGTGCCCTAATCGAAGGCAATTAAGACACAGTCTTGGTTGAGAGATGTAGGAGTCAACCTGAAAAGAGGCCAAGAAGAGAGAGACTCTCTCTGGAAGGCAAGTTCCTTTGAAGGTGATTAGGACAGTTTTTGAGGATTCAACTTTGGTTTCCTTAGTTTTGGGGTCTTTGATTTTTCTATTTAGACGGAAAGCGTCCAGAACCGTGACTCTATCCCTGAGTGGTCCTAAGACCTGAAGGTTCTGAATAATCTCTTCCCTGGACATCTCATGAGATATGCCGCGAATGACGCCCTGGCAAGTTGCAAAACTGGCTGGAATGAGGGTTGTTAAGCCGATGATTTTTTAGGGGATTTCTGGAAGCAGCATATTAGCTGACTTGGCGGACTTAGCCATGACTTTGAGCTTCCCGAAGCCACTGCTACGAACATCGTTAATATGGCCAAGAAAGTACTTTTGTAAAAGGCGACCGGTCGTATCGGCAGCTAGATCTTTTTTCGCGTTTTCTGAGTTAATTTCGCGTTGAATTATGATTGGGCACTCGCCCGATTCAAATTCGCTGTAGCGAAGCTGGTTGTGAACTTTAGGGAGCGAGCTAGTGGATCCTTGGGCACCGAGGTTGGAGTCGGTAATGGTTTGAGAACCCGTGGGTGAAACCGAGTTGTTTTGAGATTATCGAGGATCAGGGGATGAATCAGTATGGGACTTGCCATCGTCAGCTATCACTGTCGTGCCCAGTTTGTCATCATCAGCTGTCTCTGCCGTCTCCATAGAGAAGTCATCGAATTCGTCATCGGAGGGGAGAGTATTTTCCGTCTTACTTTGGGTTCCTAAGCTCGTTTTGGCACGTTTGAGGTTCGATTTGATATCGATAATTCTTTCGAGGCTTCTTCCTCTGAATTTGGAAGCGTTGCCCGTCATGAATATGAGAGCTTTCGCGCCAGATTTTACATCCTGCGTGAGAGGAGGGTAGGGGGCGTAAGGGGGTTTCTTCGAGGAGGTGTCCTCGTCACCCGACAAAGATACATTTAAGGAGGCCATGCCCTCGGAAAGTTTGAGAAGTCAGAATCTACGATTGTAGGAGATGAGAATAGAAAAAAATAGTAAATAAGTCTGAGCACGTGGCCCTTTAAAAATGGCCGGTGCCGGCCGGCGGAAATTGTAGGTTACTCACCGCACCCCAGGCCTGTCTGTCGCTGCAGTGAACACTGGGGAGAAAGGAGAATAGCCTCGAGCGCCGGAAAACTCGAGGCTACAAGCTCGATAAACACTTTTTTTCACAGAGAAAAACACTAGATTTGATTAATACTCGAAAGCATGGAACACGGGACCTGTCCTTCTTCTGAAAAAATCCGATGTCCCCTATCATGAATGTTGGCCCTCTGCACTCCCCTCCGCAAACAATTGGGGAGAAAATTCAAGCAGGCGCGTAGGTACCGGGAACGAATCCCGAGGAGAGCACGTTTGCACTGAACGAACTCTGCCCCCACTCCGGTATGGATGTGATCAGCAGAGGATGGAAAGACTGGAAAGATCGGACTTCTTGAATCTCTATGGGTTTAAAACTTTTAGGGAGCTGAATCCTCATAGCTAAAACCCCAATACTGTTCTCAAGAGGTCGATCTCTTAGGGAGTCACAATCTGCCAGTTCGCAGTTCTCATGCATCTTTTGGAAAAGAAACTTTACTGGATGGCACCACATACAATATTTCTTCGAATCGTGATAAATAGTGACAAGTTTGAATTATTGTTGAATAATGCATTTTTATTTATTTTGTTTATATATCATCATTAATCAGTATTTGACAAATACCTACTTTGTTAACTAATTTGCATTTGTTTACATAATTTTAAATTCTGGAAATCTTTTATTTTTGCAGGTACATAAGCTGCAAAACAAATTTTCAAATAATTACACAATTGTAGAAATAATGCAGATTTCTTCGAATGGACGGATTGCCTAAAAAACAGGAGAAACATTTTACATTACCAAATTCTCAAAAGCTTTGCATGTTTTCAGTTATATTGCTTTGTTAGTTTTGTCATTTTTCGACAGATTCCAATATTTTTATGTACTACGCCGTTTTTCGAAAACATTTTGTTTTAGAACGCATTTTCTGCTTTCCGGCGATAAGAACCGCATACAACCAATAAAATCAAATAAATGTTATACTTTGTACGAAAATAAATCGTATAAACAATGTCTAATTTTTACGAAATTTAGGTGTTCGCAGAAAAGAAAGTAGTGCCTATAAATATTGTAATCTGTCGACAACTTTGTGATATAAAAGGTTTCTCCTGATTTTGCTATAGGTATCCTATATGTACTGCAAAAAATGGATATTATTTAAATAACTGTGAAATTCTTGAAACACATTATTTGCACGTAATCATTGATTAAAAAACTCATGACGTCTAAAAAAAAAACAAGCATCGCGCCACTTATATTTTTAGTTGCCTAAAAAAATGTTTTCGAAAACCGGATTGGTCGCGACACTGCGTGAATATAACTTTCAGTGACTGCTTTCAAGTTGCTTATCTATTAATAAAGATTTATGAATTTTCTGCACCATTAATTTTGCACATCGCAATTTCCTAATAAATAATGTTACTTCATTATAATATTTCTTTCTAAATGTCTCTAAACATTATTGATAGAAGAGAACAATCAAATTGTAAATAATTGTTTAACATTAGGAAATAATTCTTTCCTTAATATTTTGCTACCATACTATTCTAAATGTTTCACGTTTAATTTCAAAAGAATAATTTTGAGTTTTGAAGATTTCATAATATGTGGCAAAAGAATATGGAAGACTTTAAGACAATTATTTTTATTGTTCAGGATTAAAAAATTTAAGGTGAACTCAATTTTGCAGGGCGTCAAGAGAATGAAAAAAATTCTAAGGGCAAATTGAAAAAGAATTCTCAAAATTTTCAATCATTTCCTAAAATTTTTAAAAAGAGTGTAAACGATTTTAAATCAAAATTTTGCCACAATGCGTGATTTTATAACAAATTTGAGTAAGCTTGAGGGATACTTAGAAGTTTTGAAACGATTAAAAAATAATATAAACTTATAAGATATTGTAGGAATCTTGCAAGGTTTCACGGATATGAAAAAAATTATTCAGGTTCCTGGGAAAAATTAAAATGATTTTTGATTTCGAAATATTAATTTTAAGATAATATTTAAAAAGATTTCAGAACATTTCAAAACATTTCAAAAATTGTCAAAGAAGAATCTGAAAGACTTTGAGACAATTTTTTTAATTTTGCAGAATTTAAACAAAAAAATTCACGAAAAATTTGAAAATTTTTAAAATATTAGAAGGTTTAAGAATTTTGAAAGGATTAAGAAAAGAATTTCATTAAGATTAATGGGAAAATTTGTATGATTTTTTATTTTGAAAAATGAAGTTGAAGAGAAAATTGAAAAAGATTTTGAAACATTTGCTTGAATTTCAAAAAAGAGTAGAAGATTCTAAGCAAAATGTTTCAATTTGGTAGTATTAAAGAATAAAGAAAATAAAATCAATTAAATTCAAGAAATATTTAGAAGATTGAAAGAGATTGAAAAAGAATTTTAAACTGTAAAAGATTTTTTTTAAATGGAGATTTTTTTCCCAAAGATTTTGAACGAAAACTTAGAAGCTTTAAAAGAAGTTTCAATTTTCTTAAAATTCCTAAGAAAATTTAGCAGTTTTTTAAGCAGCTTTTTTTACATTTTGAATAATTTTCCAAAATTTTAAGAAAACTTAAAGTCAGTTAAAAATATTTTTTTCAATTTTACGTTCCTGACATCACTTGGAAATAAATAATGATTCACCTTCAAAATCATAAATCTTTATCAGTTATAATATCTCTGGGAAAACTTTCATAAAACTGCACAATTGTTTCCAGAAATAATAGAAATAGTACATTTCGTGACTCACGAACGATACTTTTCAGAACAAAATAATAAATGGCGTGATTTCATTGTTTCCATGGAAAAATGCAAAATCACGTTTTGAGTCGGTGAAGGTACGCATGAGCTCTACTGCATTTTTGTTCTAACGAGCGTGAATGAGACAACAAAGTATAATGTGCGAGGCGATAGGAACACGCTATACTCTTCGTTAGAAACATCGACTCACCAATCCGCTATGAATTCTCTTTCTATCTTTGTCAACCACGGTCTCTCTCTAGCGTTACGAAAATGTCCGGAGCACGCTCAAACAAGGCTCTTTTTTAACTTAACGTCACGCCGTGCTTACTGAACCCTATTTTGTAACTCATCCAACGCACCACCAGACGCCGCTCAAAAAGCGTACTTTTGCGTTTGTCTATGGAGGCATGAAAACACGCCATTTTTATGATTGCGTTCTGAAAAAGGTTTTATGAAGTTCATTCCTTCAATTTATTTGTTTCTAGAATTATATGCCTGAATAATTAACGTTCATGATTGCCACTCCTTAGTATGGGTCAATATTTTAGATTTACTTAATTTTATCTACATTTCTGAATGTTACTTATTTTACATTATTCAATATTTATGTCAATACGAAGAAATTTATATTCAATTTAAATTCTAACTAATATTAATTGTTCATAAATTCACCAATTTATTAATATACTATGTATTACCTAATAAATTACTGTATTATTGTCTCATTATTAAATAATAATATTTAGTTGTGTTTTAAACATTTGTAAAATATAATTTGGCATTAGTGAGAAATTGCTAAATTACTACAAAGTAGCTTTTGTTCAGATTTCAAAATCAGAAACTCAGAGTTTAGAATTATATTGCATGGACTGTGAGTTAAACTCCAGAGAGCTGAAAGTGGGATCTAAACCTATAACTCGTTTCGATTGCAGTCCACTCCCTTCGGGATCGTTTGAAAGCATCTTCGGTTGAGTTCTCATCAGGAGTGAAACCTTCGGGCCGTCTCTAAGTTTAGATCTTTCAAAGATAAAATCCCGGGAACTTTTTGTTTTATCAGTACACAAACTAAAGGATCGATCCTCTGTACCTGCTCTCCTCGGGATTCAAACGCTAACCAGTTGCTGCCACAACCCACCACAACCCATCCGTTTCTGAGTGCTTGAAAAGCAGGCACCGTTCACTCGGGATAGGATCACTTTCTTCCTGCAGTACATATTTTCGGATCTTGAAGGGAGTTAAACCTAACGATTCCTTTTTCGTCGGTTCAGGGTTTAAACTCCAAAGTGATCAAAACCTTTTACTCTCAGTCCCTGCACGGAGAGAAATCTGTTGCGAGTATCGCATCGGACGCTATTGCTCTTGTCGCAAGCGAGTGTTCGATGCAGATAATGTAAAAGAAGATTGCAATCATCGGTCGGTAACCGTGCTGCCTTAGTACCAAAGTGTCCAATGCGAAAAGGGCATGCGCACTGACACGCTGAACGCACCAATACTTGCATGCTGAAAACGCTCGGAGTAGTCGGTGCGAAAATAGTACTGGTCCCGAGCGATTTTAAGATTTTCGGACTGCGCATGCTTGCGGTTACCATAGGCAACAAGTAGACGCGTTCAGTGTTGTTGTTTGTGGTTGATTCTCGTGGATGGAAGATTATGGTCAGTGATTTTTCGTGATGTCAGTACGGAGTTTTTATGTGAAAAATTTGTGTTATTGTAAAAGCAAGTGAAAATTATCAACTGTTGCTCGTATGACATCTCAATAATAAGGTAGGAGACTGTATACATATATATGTTCGCTTGTCGCCTATGGTAACCTCAAGCATGCGCAGTTCCAAAATCTTAAAAACGCTCGGGACCCGTACGATTTCCGCACGGACTACTCCGTGCGTTTTCAGTATGGTAGTATTGGGGCGTTCAGCGCATCGGTGTGCAGGCCTTCTTCGCATCGCTTTTCGGCGTTATTCCAACTAGAGATTCTCATGTCGGAATTGCACGAATCGAGGCGATTTTCGTATAGCACACGTGCTACTCTTTCCGCATAGTACGTTCCCATGCAATACTCGCAACAGATTTCTCTCCGTGTGGTTTTGACGATTCAAGACTTTCTGTTTCAAGCAGTTCGTTTCGAAATCGTTTAGTTTTAAATATTTCATTCATAATTGCTCATTTTAAATGAAAAGTCAAATATTGATAACTATTGAAAAATTGCTCTTTTTCTGCAGTACACATTTTCAAGTTGAATGGGTTAAAAATGGAATATTTTTAACTGAAACAACATTTGTATAGGAGTTGAAATTTAATAAAAGCGTTCAATTTTATTCTGAATCTATTAATTGAAAATTATTTCAAAATTGAACATTGTTTACAAAGTTTCAGTCGGACGTTTAAATTTGCTCAATTACTAAGGCTTTCGAATTGAGACAGTTCAATTTTTAACGTTAAAATCTGTAAATTGTTTAATTTTGAACAAATTCAGAATAGTCCTGTAAGCAATAAATTATTGTTCAATTTCAAATACTCAAACTACAGTTCAATTTTTAAAACCATTAATTAATTAATATTTACAGTTCATCAACTTAAAACTTTTTTTGTCAACACACTGCAATTTCAAACACTATTCATATTTTATTGTCTAAGTCTTCAAAACTGCATTTTGAAATTCTTTTAATTGGAAAAGTACCCATAAAAATGAAGACCTACAATGGAAAATTTGAACGGTAAAAGATTTTAGAATTACACTTTGTGAACTGAATGATTTTATAATTGAAACAGTTAAGAATTGAACTTAAAATTTAAAAAAAGTTAAGTGATTGGATAGATTTTTCTTCTAAAAATTTGTGAAATATCCGGTTAAAAAATAAATTCACTGTCATTTCCCGGTTTCAAAAAATTCTCGGTCATTTCCCTGTTTTCCTGGTATCCCGGTCCAGCGATTACAATTTTTTTTTATTTGAAAATTGGTCTAAACTAAAGAAAGATTTAAAAACTAAATCAAACCATTTTCAATGCTTCAACATATGCTTTCAATTCAAAGTTGTTTGGCATTTAACGACTCCATATTGAAATAATTAAATGTTGAAAGTTTCAAGCTGAAGGCTGACCAAAAAGTAAGATTTAAGATTTTTGAATTGTCAGTTTAAAAAAAATGTAAATTTTGTAAATTTCAAAGTTAATCCATCAAAGTTTCACTTCTGCCGGCTGTTTTTCACGAAAAGCGGAATACGAAGTAAAAGAGAATTACCTATATAGTCATACAAATACCTGAAAATATAATTTTCAAGGTCCAAATCATAAAAATCATGTTTTTAAAAAGAAAAAGTAACTGTTAGCATTTTTTCCCGTGAAAATACGGTGAGCGAAGAGCAAGTATTTTCGGTGTGAATAGCAACTTCGTTAAACATAACCGATTATTCATTTAAATTACGAAAATTGTTACTTATTAGAATGAAAAATTGTCCCATGTGTCTAGTGTTATTGCTTGACCCTCGGTATAGGCAATCTTGCTAGCTGACGTCACAGCCTGATACACTTATTATTAATTTTGAATCGGGCTTGACCTGCAGCCAATAAACGCACTGCGCAACGTAAGCGCCATAGGTCAACCCGCTAAAGTCGGGATCGTCTAGACACATGATCGATATTTCGTTCAAAATACAAGAATTGTGTATAATAAATATAAAATATTATTTCTGTAACCAGTCACAGCGGTGCTTTCCGTCAACACGCGACGTTGGAAAAGCGTAGGGGTTTGACTAACCTTATTTTCGTGACCAGTCACAGGGCTGCCTTCCCGCCCCCACGAGAAGTTGGAAAGGGGTAGGTGTTTCACCAACATTATTTTTCTGACCAGTTAAATTGATGCCTTCCCGCCCCCAAGAGACGTTGGAAAGGGGTAGGAGTTTGACCAACCTTATATCTATGACCAGTCACAGGGTGCCTTGCCGCTTCCACGAGTTGTTGGAAAGAGGTAGGGGTTTGACCAACATTATTTTTGTGACCAGTCAAATTTATGACTTCCCGCCACCAGGAGATGTTTGAAAGGGGTAGGAGTTTGACTAACCTTATTTCTGTGACCAGTCATAGGGGTGCCTTCCCGCTTCGACGGGTCGTTAACCGTAATTCTTGAGTCCCAAATCGACGATGAAGTATGATATATACCTACATATAGAACGTTCCATCCAAAGCGTCAAAAGCCAAAAACTTACAAAATAAGTCTCAAATTACATGGCCTTACTCTAAAAACCGTAGCAGTCCCTTCCGTATGCTTTATATATGCTTTTTACCGGTACCGATAGTGTGTAAACATACCATTTTTATTTTTAGGAACGTGGTTTTTTAGAGTTTTCATCTTGAAAATTGTTTGTTTTTTCTGCAATTTTCATATCCATATTTGTAGTCAGTGAATAAAAATACATCGCTTCACGCTTTTCGGAACTTCACATCCGGGAGGAAAAAAACAGCCGGCAATGTTGTTCGTTGTCGGCGCCGGCAGGCTAGTCACTACGTCTTTTTTACAATAAACTAAGAAGGTTAAGGACTCCACTCCTTGAAATTAAAAAATTGTAATTGTAATAGATTTTAGCCATTTATTTATTTTTACTGCAACAAATATTAGAAGTCAAAAATGTTAAAGGCTTCTTCTTTATGCCAAGTATTTGAGGTAATGAAAAAATGAAAACCTTATTGGTTGAAAAACAAAATTAAAGAAAAATATTAAGTAGAACGTCAAATATATTTATTTTTAAACTATTAGTTGACTATTATTTATTTCGGTCTTTTTTGTACAATTTCGAAGATTTAAAATTGATTCCAGAGAATTTCGTATATTTATCAATTGAACATATTACTTCCTTTAACTTCGAATGGAATGTATTAGATGCGAAGGAATAAAGATTTTTAATTTTTAATTTTTTTCGCTTAAAAACATAAAAAAATCCAATTCCAAGGCATCCAAAATAAAGTTTTAATATTTTTATGAACTATTTAATTTGGAACATTCTTACTTTCACATTGTTCATATATTAAAGCTTTCTATTATATAGAAATAAAATTGTTTCTGTAACTTGAAAGGATTTACAGGTTGAACATAAATTCGAAATGGTTTAGTTTTAAGTATATTTTCAAATTCAAATTATTAGAGAAAAGAAATTATCGATGCAGTACATTTATAACCTTTTAATAATGTTATGAGTGAAATGACTTTCAAGTTAATCCGAGAGTTAATCTAAAAATTAACTGAACATCAAAATGTATAATTACTATTTAAATTTGCATAATTATTTAAAAAGTAAAAACAGTTTTTGTTTATATCTATTTACAAAATTTAAATTCTTACCGCCAAAAATTTACAGACGTAATAAAGTTCGAATTTTTTAATATTTTTATGAGTGATATGATTTTTGTGTCATTCTGAAGTTAGTAGTTTATCAAAGTTTACAATTACTATCTAGATTCGCATAATCAAAATTGACCACGTGCGCCAATGTTTTGAATTTTTTAAATATTATTGAATCTCAAAGAAAAAATAATGAAAAAACAAAGTTATCACTACGAGCCAACATCACGCTGCGAACAGAATGCATTAGCTGCGAAAAGAACCAACTTCATGCTGTTGATCGTTTTTCCGAGATTCTCGACCAAAATCACGAGATACGGGACAACTTCTCGCTGTCGTCAGTCGGGATGGTTCCCGAAATCGATGTTTTCTTGTCTTGTCCCGCCCGAATGCATCTCTAGATAAGTGTGATTTTCTATAAGGTATATGAATTGTAGAAATGCAGAAGGAGTCAAGCGCCATTTTTCACTTTTTCCAGGAGAGACTAAAAACATGTTGTAAATTCTGCAGGACCATTTAAGAAAAAAATAAGAAAGTACTTTCGAGATACTTTCATGCTCTATCAAACTAAAAAAGGTTTGCTTACAAAAAGCTATCCCGTTTCGAGAAAATTAATGAAACAAGTCACGTTTCGAGGTTAGATTTCGGGTCCGTATCGATTTTTAACATCTTTCAACATTAATTGTGGAGTCAGTTTGCAGTTTAAGAAAAAACTAAAAATTTGAATTCTAGCTATTGAAGGGACGAATTCATTTCCAAGAAGTTTGTTTTAAAAAAATCACGCAGTGTCGAGAAATTTGAAAATCCAATTATGACTTCGAAATAGCGTAAAACTGACATTTCAACTTCAAATGACGATAGCAGCAATAATTTTGCATATTTCCAAAAAATGAGAAATTGGGTTTTAGCTTATTTAGTACTGAATGGAAGGACTCAATAGTAATTAAAAATAATTAACCAGCGTCGAGAAAAATGAAATTTGATTTTTTACTTTGTGGTTAGAAAAGCTTCTCGGACAACTTTAAACGGCAATAATTACTGCAGTTATTATTATTTTCCTTATATTGGGTTTCTTCTTGTAACATTATGTCCGTTGAAACTAGAGGTAAGCAATTTATTATTTTATCCTATCGTACATTGTACTATATCAATATTTTCAGAATGTGGTTAATTCCAGATATTCAAGGAAAATGTTTGTTGAACTTTTATTATAAAATCGTAGAAAAAATATTATAAAACAGTGTAACCATCATCAGCATATGGATCGTTATGGATATTTTAATGCCCCTGAATAATTTATATATATTGCTGCTGCGCCCAAGGAGGCATAAAAGGCAAAATTTCCACCAAGTGGCATTGTTTTTAATTTAAAAAAACCACAAACTTTTACTGTAAACACAAAAACACAAGCCAAACACACGCGTCCTTTCGTCTGCTACGATCGTGATTTCTCAATACTGCGCAGGCGCGATGATCGATCGGGATCAAGTACACTTTGGCGCTTGACCCCTCTAGCTGTTCTTTTTTTAGTGGGAATTTTCGAAAATTATGCCCCAAAAAAATCCTTTGGCAGGCATGTGTATTAGAATTTATCTGAATTTTTGAGCTAATAAACCCGATTTCGAAAATTTGGCGCTTGACTCCTTCTGCATTTCTACCCCTCATATGTACAAAATTTTCGAATTTTAGAGACCTAATCTTGCATAGTTTTCCTAGAAATAATTTTGATTAATGAAAACTCTTAGAAATTTTGAGTCAAATAGAGTCAAATAGAGTCAAATATTGTGTAAATTATATTTCAATTTAAACAAATCTTCGACAAAAAGACCTTAGTGATGCTCACCATTGCCATTTCTCATCTTTCAAATCTAATGAATGTGACACACTTGTGTTGTCACTGTCTGTCTACAGATGTAAAGAAGTTGCACTCGGTGAGTAATGAGCCTTGAGTTTAGAAAAAATCTGGTTATTGCTATAGATTCTAGAATTTTCAGGGTATTATGCAAAGTTGTGTTGTTATTATATGCACAAACGTAAGAAATGAGTAAATGGTCTGAATGGAATTCACATTATTATTTTCATTCTGTTACCTAATAATCATTATTTAGGTCAGCTTAGCAAAAATAAATATAGTAACTTTAATATATAAATAATATAATATAATTAAATATATAATTTAATATAATAACTTTAACACAATAAATATAATAATTAAAATAATTGTTAAAGGGAAGTTAATTAGTGTTTTTTAGAACGTCTAGTGAATACTTGACGTGCATGTGCATGCAGTGCGTAACTATCATATTATCAACAACGAGTCACATTCTTCGTGCCGCTCGCTTTTCTTGAGTAGGATGCAAACAAAGTACTTTTATTGAGGGTTTCGCGGTCGGCTCCGTTTGTATTGGAAAGGACCTTTGCACTCATCCTTATGCGTAATAACACTTGAGCAGGGCAATGAATGCCATTGAGAAATTGTCGGGCTTGCTTCAAGGTAAGTTACAATCTACGCCCAGATTTTCTGCGTGGTGCTAACGTTGCCACCTAGAGTTGAAGCGCCTCTCTTGCTGCGAAGAATAATTTTTTTTATCAAATAGGGAAACTTTAATTTCAGTTAAAGTTGTAAAAAAAAAACTTTGTCCATAATATTTACTAACAGTTAATAATTTCACACCAAATCAGAAAGTATCACTTTTTGATTCAATAATGAATTTAATCACTGCAAAATGGGAAAACAATTGATAATAATCTATGTACGTAGAAATATGTGAATGTAGTTGTATTTTTCAATTCAGTAGTTACGTAGTTGTCAACTGTTTCTCTATTGTGCAACACTATTGGATTAAAAAATAGTGAATATTTTAGGATTTAGTGTCTTTCAAATTACTTTTATTATTTGGTTATTTAATGAAGCAGCAATGTGCAAATTACTACACAACTATTAGGATGGTGAAAAAAATACAATGTTGCTCCAACTCTATCGGACAATTTAAGGCAAGAGAACCGTGATCTCGGATCGCTGTTGTTTTTTCTTAACATTATTTATATTTTATAAATATCATTTATAACATGAATTTTTAATTTTGATTTGCATAAAATTAATGTATTGTTTTTTTATACAAATAAAGTTTAATGGGAAAAGACGGTGGTGATCCGGGATCAAGATTAGGTTCACTTGTCCCATTACAAAATTTCTCAACGTTTCGAGAATCCACTGTTCTCTCCATTAGAGGTTATATATTATATACGTTTTAATTGAAAGCTAAATAATTTTATGATTCTAGTATTTTGGTAATAGATACCCCCTGATGAATTGAAATTGTGCGAATTGACTGCATGTGAATTCATCTGAATGCGTGGTCAAGGTTAAGTTAAAAAAAATTAATAATAAGTGCATACACAGAGACTCGAACCAGCGATCCCTCGTTTATGAGTCCAGAGCACCCCCACTGATCCATGGGACTATTTGTTAAACAGTGAAAACAAATCCTTCATGCCCCACACGTGGGTTCTCCTATTACAAATTAAAATGAATAAACGAACACTTGATGAAATTCGCCGTCACGAATTGGGACGAATTCGAGTGTGGCTTTCACTCTCCTTAACTAAGAAAAATTTACCAGCCTTGTCAAACAGTGTTCGCACAGACGAATTCAGGCGAATTGGAGCTTAACTTAAAATTTCGCATGGTGACCTTCATTTTGACCTCGATGTTGACCTTCATGGCTTTTTGAAGGTCAAATTTGTTTTTTTAAATAGAAACACCCTTTTTTACATCTGTAATCGATAGATCGGAAAATTCTACGTTCAGGTACGTACTCAAGTCATAGGTCAATTGTAACGTTCAAGGTCAATTGAAGGTTATTT
>CAKNYM010046775.1:0-12883 GCA_932195095.1 Andricus curvator | reverse complement strand
ATAGCCCCAGTTTAAACCGGGCGCTGGCCGGGGATACCGGCCGGGATCCGGCTAAAAACGTCACGGTAAACTGGTCGGATTCCGGCTTTCATACCGGCCGGGATCCGGTCGGGTAATCCGGCCACAGAGCGGTTAAAAAATGTTGCTTCTGGCGAGAAATTGGTAACTTGTTTTGTCTTTTAAGGCTCATCGTAAAGAATACGGTGAACTTTAAATGTCAAATCAAGTTAATAAATTCTCGTGAGGAAATTGAAGAAGAGTTTCAATAATTGATGCTAGAATCTGCTAGCAATTGTTTTATTTTGGAAATCACGTGGTGATTTGAGGTTAGGAAGGAAGAAAGGAAAAAAATGAATACACAACACTATAAATTAATTAAAAATACTAATTATCCACGCAATAAGTGGGGTTTCCGAACTGATTACTGAAATAAGGTTCATTTTAATTATGGATCGCGGTTTTATTTGCGAACTTCAAGGAGACGACACGTGCATTTTCGTTCGAGGTTCGAAACTGAAACTTACAAGTGTCTACGCCGACGCCAGCGCAGAAGGCGTCAGACATGGCGGTAAATTTGAAAGTGTACAGACTAAAAATTGTCTGAAAATAGAGAAAATTATAAAAATTGTAATAAATCTGCTGTTGCACATTGCAGAATCGATAACAGTTTTATTTAATAAGTTAAAACATTTAAAAAAATCAAATTTTTTTTTTTAAGAATTCAAAAAGCTAGTTTCTGTTTTGCTGATCTGATAAATCTTTAAATTATACTTTTCAGATAATAATTCATCTAGTATCCGTAAATACGTCTTTGATAATGTCACGGCTCTTAAAAAATGTGTAATTTCTACAAAAAAAAAGTATCCTGACCAGTGCCCGGTCGGCTCCCGACCATGAAATCTAACCAGGGTTGTCCCGGCCAGTAACCGGCCGGCTCCCGACTAGGTGATTCGAGAAAAATGTAGCCCGGCCGGCTCCCGACCGGTTCCTGGCCATGAAACCCAAACAGGGGTAGCCCGGCCGGGATCCGACCAGAAAACTTGTTGTAGTAGGGCCAACCAGGGCAATTTCTGCACGGGTAGTTGAATATATATTACATTTTAATGAAATACCTCCATAAGTGCTCAATGATGTAATTTCAAGAATAGTACTCCATTACGTTTAAATGGACAAAAGCAGTTCAGGATTGACATAACTGTAATTACCCCTTTAATTATAGAATGACGCGGAAAGCTCTTATAAAGAGAGAAAGCAGAGCAGTTGAACTCGTTACGATCATCGAATTGCAATAAAGTGGAATTGGCGGGTCGGTGATATAGTGAGGTCTTAACATCTCTTCGGCTGTAAAGAGCAAAGTAGTTACGATCTCGAGGACGACAAAGACGCGATAGTTTCTCTCTCCTTCGAATGTATTATGCAGGTCTTTGTGTTATAATGGTCAATAAAATGAAAGCATAATCGATTTCTCGCCAATCCAACGAGACCCGGGTGGAGTCAATTTGCCTCCGTAAGTGGTTTACATCTGACCAGCAGAGCCTCGTAAAAGTAGCATTTACATCGCGCTGCTTAGACTTCTTAACTTCTTATCCCGATTCATGCGTAGGTAGGTGAGAGCACGCATACCCACGAACCTGTCTGCAAACATTACGATATGCCCACGCGCTTGTTATTTGCAGGTGGCACGACATTTTATAAAAAACATATGCTGACTTATTAGTACTAAACTATTTGCACTCTCTGAATCTAATTGCTTTCAAACTAACTCAATTTCTTGAGTTTATTTCTTTTTCTGATTGAGTATGGCTGCAACTAATGATCAGTATTTTTATTATGCTAATTTTGTAATGTCTTAATTTAGTACTGATGTCTTATTTAATTTAGTTCGATATTTATTCACTAGATAACATCTTTTCTTACTCGACTAATTTTATCATTTGAACATTCTGCTGGAGTACTTTCTGGATTTAAGAAGGTTGCATGTTGTGTACATTTAACATAAGGAAGGAAAAATTTTCAATTTATATTTCGCACGCGTCGTTAAACGAATGACATATTGCTAAAGAAAAAGGATCCCTCTATTATTTTATGCAATGAAATCATTAACATTCTAAGCAGTGGAGCTTGTTATTGACGCTATAGTGTAGATGAGGAAGGAGGTGATTTTACAATTAAATGGATATCGAGCCATATGGATTCATGTTCGTTTGACATTCATTATACTTCAAGGAACCGTTTTTTCTTCATTTGGGATTCAAGTCTACATACTATGTTTTGCGACGATATCATTTTAACAGACGCAATAAAATGGTTAATTGCCTTTGGGCTATTAATCACTATTGATTGCTGGCGTAGATGCCTGTGTGGGCAAAGAAGATGTGTTCCTTGTTTCGAAATGCATATATAACAAGACCTGTTCGCAATAATGGGAAAGGAATTAATTTTGAAAAAAATGGTTATATTAGTTATGGTCTTGGTAATGTTGTATAAGAATCATCAGACATTCAGCCAAAGCTGTTTAAAGCAAAAAATCCAATGTTACTTTGGTGACGATTTTTAATGGATAAGTGTTAAATAAGACGCTTCTAATTTGGAATTGGATAGTTATGAATGATCAATTATAACATTAGTTGATTTTGATCTCAAAGGGCCTAGCCGGTTAAGCATGTAAAATCTGCCGCCGCTCGTATTAACCCTTTAAAGGCCGAGTTTTTTCTGAGGGTTCGGTAAAATCGATACATGGTGAATCTGAACTCATGAGTACCCAGTGTGAGAAAAAAAATTATTCTAGAATTTTTCCACCCTCAGAAACTACCCCAAAATCGAAAAACCACCCCAATCGCTTGATAATATTTTAAAATATTATAATCTCATTTTCTGTTATGCTATCCTAATCCAAATCTGAATATGGGTATCCTGGAATACGTGAATATATTCTAAGGAACTGAAGGATCATCATCTATTTTACCACTGTTAGGGGTAGTTTTCAATTTGGATATGTTTGCCACAATGTTTTTATGTGTTTCCAGGAAAATATATATATACTGAACATCAATAAAATTACATTTTCAGGTGCATCACCACAACTAGGGGTGGTTTTTTTATGTTCTATAACTGTTAAGGGTAGTTTTTGATTCGGATATTGATGATTCATATTTTTTATATGTTTCCAAAAATATATATGAACTGAACTACAATGAAAGTGCATTCTTGGACTTATCATCACTGCTAGGGGTGGTTTTCGATTTTTATTTACTGTTAGGGGTGGTTTTTGATCCGCACCTTTTTGCTACAAATTTTTGATGTGATTTCAAAGCATACATATGAAATTGGGACACAGAAAAAAAATTTTCCTGGAATTTATGCTTATTTCTAATTTTGTCGCAATTTTCGCACTATTTGTCGGGGTGTAAAACTGAAGGGGTGCAACCCTCGTGTTTGCCAAATTTTTCATGATTGGATGCATCCCTCATCTTCAAAATGAGACCTTAACAAAGACGATACGTTTATTTTTATGGGAGTTACAATTTTTCAAAGCAGGTGGGACGTATGTGTCCCACTGGCCGTTAAAGGTTTAAGTTCAAATTTACGTCATAGTTTCATGTCCATGTGAAGTATAATTTCACCCAATGATAACCATGAAATTGCATTTTTGAGTGACTTATAGAGGGAAAAATAAAAATAAAAAAAGTGGTTTTTCTCGAAAAGGACTTAACCGATTTTGATGAACAAAATATATCTTACATACATCAATGAGAGTTCAGATTATCAGCTTGAACATTCATTTTTGTTGAATTTTTTGTGGAGGTATAACATGCGTAAAAATAATAAAAACCATGCATGCAGCGCTACGCTCATACAGCACCCTCCCACATGGCTGCGGAATGCTTCCGTCAAGCGGCTCAATCTATTTTTATGAAAAAAAGTGTCATCAATATCAATGAGACCATTAAGAAAAAAATTCTGTTGAAAAATACATCTCTTAATTTTCTCGCAGGAAAATCCTTAAGTTATCTGCTTTAACATACATTTTTTACGATTTCTTTGTGGCGGTATATCATGACTGAAAAAATCACATGCGGAGCGCTGGCCAGTGCTACAAAGGACTGTAATCGAGAAAACAGACAAAAATTATACAGATTTTCAATTATTTGCTGTTGTGTGAAGCTGAAAAACAGAAGACGATCACATAGACTGTCATTTGTTTCTGTGTTTTATATGAGACATTGCGTAGGTGATGGTTGGGCATCATTTGATTCAAGATTTCAAAAAAGTGAAGACAGTAAACGTGTGCTTGTATTGTAATTGTACAAGATATTGTAGCATTCAGTGTAATTGAACTTATTTCATCTTTCATTCATATGATGTTGTGTGCTGGGTGCGACATGTTTTTAAACAAAACAAAAGGCAAGAAGAAATTGGTAAACAATATTGAAGAAAAAAATGCTTTTTCTCTTTTTCTAAAAAGAACAATATCTGTCGCTGATACTTTGTGTCATAAGTGTCGTCTTTCTATTTATAAGGTAGAAAAACCGGATCAAGATTCTGAACCGGTAACAGAAAATCTTATTTCCTCTGAATCGACTTTCAATGATCCAACTTTTCATGTTAAATTAAAATTAGAGAAAGCTATCTCGGAGGAAAAATCCGTTGAAATGCCGATTCAGAGGACTATTTCGACGCATGAATACTGTTGCATTCATTTTTCCAAGAAAAATCTGACTAATTTCAAAAGAAGCTCGAATGCAATCGTATAATAAAAATAAAATATACATACCAGCTGGAAACCGGTGTTTTCGAGCTTATATGATAAAAAAAAAGAATTTATAACGAACATCTTGGTCTTTTGAAGGTCGATCCACTCTAATATCACGAGATTTAGTGCATCAGAACTGAGCGAAGTGATGGAAACTCTTTCCATCAAATGTGATTCTACATTATTCGACAAAGCCGGTGAGCTTAGCATATCTGAAAAACAGACCGAAGTTTATACGGGATTAACTTGGGAAAATCGTATAGAGATAAAGGATATGATGATCTCATTAAGAAATAGTCAGTCCCGTTCAGTGATACAAGCTTTGGTTGTATTTCTTTTTAAGCTACGCACAGGGAACTCCAATAAATTGATAGCTTCCATCTTGCAGTTAGAAAATGAACAATCAGTCTCAAAATATTCAGCCAGCATAATCAAATCTTTTGAAAAAGACGTTTTGCCATTTCGCTTTGGCTTGAGTGACCTTAATAGGGATGATCTTATTAACAATCATACCACTGAAATAGCAAAAGCATTGTTTTATATTCATAACAAGTTATTCTTAATTTGTGACGGTACATATGCACGACATCAGAAAAGTACTAACAATGAATATCAAAGGAAATCTTTTTCAGGACAGAAAAAAGTTCCGCTGTGGAAACCCTTCACTGTCTCTACAACTGATGGATACGAGTTGGTCATGCTTGGTCCATACCTTGCTAACCAAAATGATGCATTCATTTTGAAAGACATCATACAAGATCCAAATGGTTTATGCAAGCTTCTGAAAGAAGATATTTTTGTTCTCGATCGCGGGTTCCGAGATTTAATAGATGACTTAGAGAAAAAAAACTTTAAGGTATTAATGCCTGCTTTGAAAGCTGAAAGAAACCAAATGTCGACCGAAGAATCCAATCAATCTCGCTTTGTCACTAAGATTCGCTGGGCAGCTGAATCAGTTCACCGTGTGCTCAAACCAATATATCGTCTTCTTGACCATAAAATCGATAACAAGCTGATACCAAAAGTTGGAATATATTTCGAAATTGCGTCATTTTTGAATAACACTTTTGGAGAAAGGCTGCAATCGGATGTAGATACTTTTGACAAAATTTTACAGAGAATGCATGCTCAAAAAGATACCAAAAATACTTTGGCTCTTGAGGCGGATTTTCCGGAAATGACCGAAAGAGATTTGAAGATTCTATTCACTGGATCATACCAACTTTCTCAAGCGGTGTCATATTTGGCAGAAATGCTTGACAAAAATGACAAACTGAACATTGAGTATGCTAAAAATTAGAAAAATGTACTTAAATTGAAAGTGCCATCCAGACATATTTCTCGCAGAACATAAAGATGTTTCTTATGATACAAACCTCACAGCAGTGATTGAAGATGATAGCGAGGAAGATTAGAACCCCAGTGATAAAGAGTTCATGTGAGAGGCGCGAGGGGACTCACAATAATAAAGCACCACGATTTGTGAGAGGCAAGGGGATTCACAATAATAAAGCACCCCGATTTGTGAGAGGCGAGGGAACTCACATTAAAAAAGCACACCGATTTGTGAGAGGCGAAGGGACTCATAATAATAAAACACCCCGATTTGTGAGAGGCGAGGGGACTCACATTAAAAAAGCACCCCGATAAGGATTTTTAAAACGTACTGCAACCTCCTCGTGAAAAACTCTCGAAACTATGATTTATGTAGGCTAACTGCAGACGTCCTTTGTAGCACAGGCCAGCGCTGCGTGTGTGATTTTTTCAGTCATGATAACCTAAGGATTTTTCTGCGAGAAAATTAAGAGATGTATTTTTCAACAGAATTTTTTTTAATGGTCTCATTAACATTGATGACACTTTTTTTCATAAAAATAGATTGAGCCGCTTGATGGTAGTATTCCGCAGCCGTGTGGGAGGGTATGAGCGTAGCGGCTGCATGCATGGTTTTTATTTTTTTTACACATGTTATACCTCCACAAAAAATTCAGAAAAAATATATGTTAAAGCTGATAATCTGAAAATATTTTTCAGCCAAAATTGTAGGTGTTTCTCCAAAATATGACATAAAAATTTTTGTTGAAAAATTCAAAAAGTTTGTTTGATCATATTCTTTATCAAAATTTTTTCATATTTTTTTTACGTTACTCTCATTGATGTATGTAAGATATATTTTGTTCATCAAAATCGGTTAAGTCGTTTTCGAGAAAAAACACTTTTTTTATTATTCTTTCCCCCTCCATAAGTCACTCAAAAATGCAATTTTAAGGTTATCATTGGGCGAAATTATGCTTCACATTGGCATGAAACTATGAAGTAAATTTGAACTTAATACGTGCATGGGCAGATTTTACACGCTTCACCGGCTAGGCCCTTTAAAATCGTTAATTCTCGTTGTTAAGTGCGTATTGTATTTTTCAAATAAATATTATATAATAATCAATTCGTAAGTGGTTCCAATTTAGAAGATAATTTCGAAAGGTATTCCTTCAATCGGAAGATACTTTTATAATAATTAACAAGATTTGTGTCTCAGCAAGGGCACCTATAAGCATCGAGTTTTAATCTGTAAACTTTTAATTCGCTCCCCCGAATTTCAATAGCTCGATTTAAGGTTCGTACAGTGGATTAGAGTATACGAGCGGGGAATCTTGGCGACTTTCATTAGCCCACATTAGGCGGAGTATTCACCGCAAAGGCGTTAATCTGGCAGAATTAATCTGACTCAGTCGGATGCTTTCCCTCAATATGCCGCCTACATCGTCAACTACGAGTGACTACGTCACTACGAGGACGAGGACCAAACACCCTTCATTCGTGGTCCTCTTCCCCTTGGGCTCTTCCTTGCTACAGACTCTCGTGGTCTCGTGCTCTCGTGCCTCCCCCTTCTCCATTTTACTCATTCCTCCCAACCCGTGCTCCGCTTTCTCACTCCCTCAAACCCCTTTCTCTTCTCGCGTCGCTCGTTTGTGCCGGGGCTTCGAAGTGAGTTTGCCCGAGCTCGCTCGGTCGCTTCGCGACAACGATGCCAGCCACTTCAGACCCATATCCCACAGGATCACGTTGCAGGATTCCATTCTGTCAACCCCCGGTAGCCTCTCGGCGATGGATACGGTTGCCACGGAGATGAGCCGCTCGCTTAACCATCCAAAGCCACTCACAATCGGGCCAGGAACCCGTGCGTGGAAAACCCATTATTAAAAGCTGAATGAGCGTTCACCGAGTGTTTATATTCTGGGAAAAATAGCATTGGATTTTCAATTCTAGGCGAGTGAGAATTTTTCTACCTTTTTCTATGTTACTCATTATTGTTACGGTTTCGTAGGTGAAAAACTCCGAAGAGGGTATCCTAATTTAAGGAAAATCGGATAATATGTGGGCGTCCGCATGAAAAAGGCTCTTATGGTCGGTTCTAGTTTAGGAGATATTCGCGTTCTTCTATGTAAGGGTCGAAATGATTATTTTCGTAATTTTGGGTTTGAGTGGGCGATGATACTAGGTCCTAGGACCTATACTGAATCTATTGGCACTACACTCATGCCCCGAAAACAACCCAAAAGTGGGTGTATTTCATGTTCGAAGCAGTGTCCTAGAGCGAGTCCTAGAGGGAATGGGAAGGTGGAAGAGGTGACAAAAAGTTATTATATATAAAGCAAAAAATCAACCTTGCTTCAGTGTATGGAATTCCATACACTCTCCAATCAGGGGGAATGTAGAGCTCCATACACTCCATAGTCCATAAATAAATCGCCGGCTCTGGTTCAAAGAAAAAGTATGACACGTGCGCTCATGGCACTCGCCAACTTTAAATGCGTTTTTCTTGAAAAGCGGTTTTTCGAAGTTTCAACTTCAAAAATGTCCAGGCAATTCGTTTCTCAACCTAAAGGGTTCATCTTGGGCTGAAAACTCCGGGAATTTATCCGGCTATGCGACTCTATATGTAACTCTATACTAACCATAAGGCCTCTTTCCATTCTGACGCCAACATATTAAAACGTGGCTCCTAATCAGTGGTCAGCAAACTTTTTGCTCACTTATCAGGTTTGGTCAGGCCCGTCCCGGCTTCATTTTTTCTACTACTTTTCGTTCTATTAACGGACCTCAGTGTGGGTGAGCTTACTCCAGCAGGGGTCTTTTGTCCACAGTCAGGTCAAAGTAAGGAAATTAAAAAACTTTTAATTTTTCAACTACCGATTTGAAAGTAGCATAATCAGCATCTACGAATTTTTCCGATTCCAATGCTATAATACTTGCCTAGAAAAGTTTAAAATTTGAAGGAGTTCAATATCAAGAAACTTTAGCTTAATATTTAATTTAATACTAAATTCTGCTCGAATTGTCAACCTTTATAGACAAATTACATATCGTTGGAATCGGAAAAATACGTAGATTCCAAATACATTACTTTTAAATCGCGGATTGCAGAATTAAGAAATTTTTTATTTCAAATTTTTCTCCCATTTTCCAACAACGGACCCCTAAGGGAAGGGTTGGTCTGCCCAAACTCACAGGTATCTGATCAGAAAGTAGGTCGTTGTTCAGGCCGGTCAGGGTAACCTGACTTGGTCAAGAGCGTGCCGACGCGAGTGCGTTACATTAGGACCTAATGTAACAAACTCGTATTTAAAGAAATTGAAGCATTCTGAAACAACTTAGGAGAAATTTATTGAATCTATTTATGTATTAAGTGATGGCCAGAGAAAAATTATACAGTTTAAAGTGATTGTAATTTAAAGTAATTGGAAATGGCTGGCCCTGCCGGTGGGGTCCATAGTTTGTAGAGGTCGGAGTATAATGGACAATAAAATTCACAAACGAAAACTTTTGTAATTTTGACCCTGGCAAATATTAAAGCCATAAATTGGTAATATAATTTTCTTTAGAAAAAATTCTGTTAATTTATCAAGACTTAAACTTTCCGTCTTCAGACAAGTCCACCTCGGCTTGTCTTCAAAAGCCGTCGTAAACCTTAGTCATAAACTCAAGTCTTACATTTCCGACTCCTAGTCTCCCCCTGGCCGCCAGCGAGATATAGCCGTCTTGGAGACGACCTCAAGACGAGCCAAGACAAAGCTCAAGACGAAATATTTTGACTCTGGTGTTTATCCTAAAAAGTTTAGTCAAGTCATTGTTTGAAGTTTTGTAGTTAAAGTATTTTTCAGTAAACTTTAGTTCATTCTAATATAGTTTTGGCTACATATAGAGTGAAGCGAAGATATCAAACTACATGCTCTATTTTTTTCTACAGCAAAATAGCTTATATTATTCTTTAAATTGAGCGATAGATTTTGGCGCGCTGTGGCTCAGCTCCCTAACGCTAGCCCTGAGAAGTTCCCCATCCCGTACAGTACGGGATGTTGTATTTTACGTCCAAAATATCGCGTGGATCTCCCAGAGATATCTGCTGGTTATATGGAAATTTCTATATCCCTAGGTCCCTAGGATATAGATACGATATCCTGGGATGTTTTTTGTATTGTTTGAGGATATTTACGTTGAATATTTTAATATACAAGAAATGTCCAGAAAACATTCTAGGATATCATATATGTAGATATCCAAGAGATATAGAAATTTCCTCTTCCTCTCCATCATTCCTGTTCCCTCCATCAACTGTCCCTTTATCTGCTCCCCTTTATACTCATCTTCTTATCTTCTCTGCTCTTCTCTAAACTTTCTGTGTCTTCTCTTAAACTGCTCATATCCTGGATCAATTGCATATTCAAACAATCCCTTGTTTGAATGAAAAAAAATTATTTTAATTTCTCTTCTGCTCTTCTTCTTATTTCTTCACCTTTTATTTTTTTGCTTCTTCTTCTCTTATATTTTCTTTCCTCCATTTGTTCATATGTACACGTGCAGAAATCTTGATGTGGGCCGACTAATTGATGTGGACCGACTAAGGTTCTGATCAGTTTGCCCTCCTTCTGGAGTGACCCTGTTCGGGTAAATAGATATGGGCCACACACGGTTGTAACGCTTTTGCAGATAATTAACCTATTTAGGGAAAACTTGCCAGAGCCCTCCCAGTTGTTTCGAACAAACCCAGCATAGTTTCTAAAATTGTAGTGATTTTACAGAAGAAAAATTACTTTCTAATGAAAAAGTACTTTTTCACTTTTTAATTATAAATATACTTCTTTTTAGAGTCTTTTGAAGGCTGAAGGTTTCAAAAAAGCTTGTTGTCATCCGGTCCATATATGTTGATTGATGAAGAAGCCGATCATTTCTCAGCACGTTATGGCACTTATTTTCTCATCAACGAATCAAATTAATATAACTCATTCACTTTTTGTCTTCAACAATGATGTTATCTCACTTAAGCTAATAAAATAACCGAAATCGCGTAGGAATGCATAATTATTCTCACTTCGACAGCGAGCTGATGTCGCTGTTTCTAAATTTTTATAGTCAATTTTTTCATTAAAATATTACTTTAATGGAGATATTAGTTAATTGGCAATAAACTTGAAAGTATCATATGCAAATTGAGGAAAAATTACTAGGTTAGTAAATAAGTGTGGGGTAACAAGCTATCTCTAGTGAAAACCAGACTTGGGGAAAGCCTCGCCAAAAACCCACAAACGAAATTGTTTTAAAGCTACATTATTAAATACAAATAGAAAAACTGATCAAGGCCTTGTCAGTGCTCCTTTTTAAATGGGTCTAAGTGGGGTAATTTTTTCACTGGATTCTTGGTCAGTTTTAGATAGAATGACACGCCGTTTTATCATAGAAAAATATATTTCTTCTTCTTTGCTTCTTTCATTTATTAATATTCTTTTTTTTTCTATGATAAAAAATACTTAAATGATTTTGAGTTTTTATATTAAATTCGATTTTATTGAGTTTGAGACGAAATTTTTACTGTTTTGTAATGTTACACTGGTTAAAAAAAAGTGTAACCTAAGGAAATATGTACTCATGAAATAGGATGTCATTTCGAAAGTAGTTTTTCATGCTAAATGGGAATATGACCAGTAACTTTTGTGTTAGCTTAAGAAGTTCCCCAGATAATCACAAAAAACTTTGAAAAATAAGGTTTTTATAGAAATCTCATCCAAACGTTAACTTTTTGACAGTTAAATTGGGGTAATTTTCTTCCTTTTTTAATGCACAAACAGTAGAAAATAAGTTTTGTATTTCCAGCGCAGACCATTCGCAAGTTAAATGACAGAGAAAACTTTTCTTGCTGTAAATTAGAAAATTTGGCCGCAGAAGGAAACACTGCACGGTGTGCCTCGATTGACTTCAACCCACAAGGGCTTGCATACGCCGGTTATTTTCTGAATATACTTCTGGGATGCTCCACTATCATTTTGAGCCCAAAAAGAAAAAAATCGCTTGGAGCTTTTTTGAGAAAACTCTTTTTTTGATTTTTTTGAAGAGGTTAAACAAAATATTTTAATGCAAATAGGTTAAACGTTGAATTTCATTGGCTCAAAACATTCAGTTTGGCATCCAGAAAAGGGCTACAGGTGCTAAAAATCTTACGAGAACTGAAACACTTCAATATTTTTTAAAAATTGTGAAAAAAGTGGGAAAAAATCAGTTTTTTGAAAATTGCCTTATTCCAGTTCATCCTACGTCCCAAACAGCTCCAAAAAAAATAAAGAAATTAAAGTGCTTGAAATTTTCTGCAAATTGAAAAAAATCGAATGTTCTATCTTTAAAAGTTCGGGAGTTATGGTCCTAAGAAGTCGATTTTAAGCGAATAATTTGAATGAAAAAAATCTGCCCGCTTCGCGGGCACATTCTCATGGCGCGCTCCGCGCGCGGCTCGCTGCGCTCGCAAGTTTGAGCGCGCCCAGGGCGCGCGACTGTTGTATCTCGCGCTTCGCGCTCGATCATATATTTATCTCGCGCTTCGCGCTCGATTATGTATTCACCTCGCGCTACGCGCTCGGGCGTATTTGCATCGCGCTTTACGCTCGGCTCCTCTAGATTTTTGAACTTCGTGTTCGACTTCGATGAAAAGAAAAAGTTTGTTTCCAAATATTATAAAATTATCAAAACCTCTACATATTAAGTGATTGTTAAATTTGTTTTTATTTTAGACTGAAAAGGAACTTTATTTACTCAAGGTTCTATCGACCTTAAGGAACACATTCTCATCCAGACACTCGCGCT
>CAKNYM010046773.1:87563-110338 GCA_932195095.1 Andricus curvator | reverse complement strand
GGAGAAGGAAAGATTGTAAATAGAGGAGGAAGTAAATATAAGTAAATATAAATATTGTAAATAGTAGATAAGTATTAGGTATTAGCCGCGGAGGCAGAGTTTGGTAATGCGAGGCAAAGCAAGAAAGTAGGGACATGCGAGCGAGGCGAGGCGAAGCGAGGAAGGCAATGCGATAAGAGCGAGCGGCGTTAAGGATAAGGTGTGGAAGGATGTTAGTCTTAAGGGTTAGTTTTAAGAAAATTCTATAAAAAAATGGAAGTGTAAGCAAGTCAATTTGTTAAGGTCAGTAGGCTAAAAAATAAACGTTTATCTATCTATGTGGCTCACATGCACCTCTACCTGAAATCTGTTGTAATTATAATAAGATAAACAATGTATCCTACGATGCCGACATCTTCAATCAATCATTAAATGATTTTGTAACGACAATTAAATATTTTTCGATGCCATAAAGCAATTTTTTGTTTGGTTTAAGTAGTCTTCAGGAAGTAATAAATTTAAGTTTATGAATGTTCCTGTACTTGAACTACTACTCATATTTACTATTATATGTATACCATTAAGCCATTTCCCTTTGAGGGTAGGCGTGACACTGCCTGATTCGGGTAGTGTTTCTAGGTGGATAGTTTTCTTGTAGTTATAAATAACTACAAGTGTGGGCTCACCACACCCACGATGTGCCAACAGCACTCAGTATTCTTGAATGGTCACCAATCCAAGTACTAACCGCGTCCAACGCTGCTTAACTTCAGTGATCTGACGAGAACTGGGTTTTTCAGCGTGGTATGGCCGTTGGCGATAATATAATATAAATAATATAATTAATTAATAATTAATTAATATACATCGTGGGTGTGGTGAGCCCGCACTTGTAGTTATTTACTACAAGAAACTAACCTAGAAACACTACTCGAATCGGGTAGTGTCACGCCTACCCTGAAAGGGAAATGGCTTAATGGTATACATAATATAATATAATATTTACTATTATATGATAATTATAATTTTTATATTTCAAGTTTTCATTGTAAAATACTGAATGTTAAGTATACTCTGTATTATTCTATACATCAAGGCGTTAGCCGTCAATAAACTAAATTCAAATTCAAATATTCTCTTGAATCCTGGAAAATCTGTTGAAGTACCCTGAGAGCTTTTAAAATCCATTAAAATCATTGAAATCTTCGGAAATCTCATAAAATTCATTTAAATATTTTAAAATATATTGAAACCTTGCGGTTCCTATAAAATGGTTTCATATATTCCGAAGTTCCAAAAATTCTTCAAAACCCCAGAAAATTTTTGTTTCTTTTTTTTTAAAGTCATTTAAAGCCTTTAAAATTACTTCAACAATTAATAATATCTTTAAAGTGCATTAAAATCTTTACAAACACTTTAAAATGTTTTAAATCCTGTGAAATTATTCAAAATTTCTTGAAACTTTGTAAGGCTCTTGAAAATTCCTTGGAATTACAAACAAAAAAATCTTAAATCTTTAAAATCCTTTCAAATTATTGTAATCCATAAACAAAATTTCTTGGAATCTTTTGAAATATTCTAAATGGTTTCAATAAAATTCTGAAAGTTACTGTTTGACAGCCCTAATCATTCTTCTTACAGAAATTCCCTGACTTCTGCCATTTTTTCAAAATCCCTGACTTTCCCCTGATTTCCAAGACTTCCCCAATCTGCGGTCACCCTGGTTTCACTAAGTCATATATATTATCGGGGTTTCCGCAAAACTTATGGTAAATTTTTGAAATTCCCTGCCCATTAATATTTAAAGTCGAAAATTCTGAACTTGTAACTTTTTACATATATAATCTTCTATGATAGGATTAAAATGAATTTGAACTTATAAATTTTCAATTTCTAGGCTGACACAGCCTAATTTGCTTGGAAAAAGTGAGAGAGTGACATATTTAAACAAACAGAGTGACCAAAAGCTGTTAATTCCCAACCCAAAAAGTTACTAACAGCGACTAATGAGGACTAGTGATAATAAATTAAAATTTTTTTTCAAGGATCAATAATGTGTCCAATGTCCTTTTGAATTCGAAAGAATTTCAAAGAAATCGATGAAATTTACAAAAATTCCAGGTAAATTTTAACGAATTCAGGATACTTTCATAAGACTTCAAAAGAATTCAACTTATATTCAGAAAGATTGGAAACATCCCCAAAATTTCCTTGACTTTAGTTAAATTTGAGTGAATTTAGTGAAATTTGAGAGAAATGAAAAATTAAAATATGAAAAAATGCAATGAATTTAGTAAGTTTTAAATGAATTTCGAAAAATTCTATGAAACTTAAAAGAATTTGAAGAAGTGCCGAGTTCTAGAAGAATTAAACAACAACTGAAAAGAAATGAAAAAATACATTAAATTAGGTATATTTAACTGAATTTTGAAGAATTCACGTGAATTAAAAAAAAAAAACAGAAAATTCCGCAGAATTCAAAAGAATTTATACGAATTCAGGGTGAATTCGAAATGAAATCTCGTGAAATTCTATTAAATTTAACGATACTTCTTAAAATTTTTGACATTCATTCAAGAACCTTGAGAGTTTTGAAAATCCCTTAAAAACAGATAAATCCTTGGAAATTTTTTTAAATCCCCTGTGATCTTTTAAAATACCATGAAATAATGAATTAATTGAAAAAATTTCATATTAATTCAAAATTCTAGTTAGAAATTACTTTTTAATATTTTAAAAATCCCTAAAATATTTAAAATTCTTTGGAAGCTCTTGAAATCACTTGAAACTTTTTAAAGTTCTTAAAAATCCCTTACAATTTTTGAAAATACCCTTAGAAATTTCATATCCTATAAAATATTTTGAAATGCCTTGAAATTTATTGAAGCTCATAGAAATTCTCTTGGTTTCTGAAAATACCTTAAATATTTCAAATTCTTTGAGTTATTTGAAAATTCCTTGAAATCTTTTAAGATATCCTAAGATCTTTCAAATTCTTTGAAGTCTTTGATAATACCTTGAAATATTTGAAAATCTTTTGAAATCATACGAAATCCATAAATTCTTGTCAATACATTCTTAGAAATCTATTGAAATATTATAATATCCCCTAAAATTACATGAAATCTGATGATATAACCTGAAATCCAGGAAAATTTATCAAAATACCTTGTGAGCTTTCAAAATCCCTTAAATTCACTCAGATCCTCGGAAATCTTACAAAATCACTGAGGATTTTTCGAGATATCATAATAGGTCCTACAAAATCGTTCCATATTTTCCAAAATTTCAGGGAACTTTTTAATACCCTATACAAATTTTCCAAATACCTTGAAATCAGTCAAATCCTTGGAAATTCCTAGAAATTTTTTAAATCTTTTCAAAGGGTCCTTTTAAAAAGCCCTCAAATATTTAGAATCGGTTTTTTTTTAATTTGTGATCGAAATGAAATCTGTTTTCTTATGAATAATTTCATGCAAAAAGAGCATGACATACATTCAAAAATCAAAATTAGGTTTCCAAACTACCTCCTCTCCGGCTCATTATAGACAAATAAATAACAAAGGAAAAAAGAGGAAGAATTAAATTACTTAAAATTACTGAAATCTTTTAAAAATACCCTAAGGTATTTCAACAACTTTAAAGTCTTTTGGAATGCCTTAAAATTTGTAAGTCTCTCGACAGTGCTTTGGAATCTTCTGAAGTACCCTGAAATATTTTTAATCATTTCATATCCTATCAGATTACCGAAATCAATTGAAAATTCCTTGGAATCTTTTAATATACCCTAAAACCTGGCATAGGTCCTATAAAATCGATCTATATTTTCGGAATTTTAGGAAACTCTTTGATATACCCTAAGATATTTAAAATCCTTCAAAATATTTTGGAATTCCTTGAATTTTTTCAAGCTCTTCAAAATCCCTTGTAATTTTTAAAAGCACCCTAAAATATTTCCAATCCTTTGAAATTCTTTCAAATTATTAAATCTTTTAAAATACTCTAGAAGTTCTCAAATACTTTACAATTTTTTGAAATTCCTTTAAACTATTGAAACCTCGTGGAAATGCATTGGAGTCTTTTCAAATTTCTCAAATACTTATTTGAGATATTTTAAAATTACTTAAAAGTTGAAACTTTTTAAAGCTTTCAAAAATGCCTTGGAATCTTCTAAAATACTAAAAATATTTCAAATCCTCTGAAATCAATTGAATTACTGAAGTCAGTTGGAAACTCCTTGAAATCTTTTAGAATAATCTAAAAGTTTTCAAATTCTCGAAGCTTTTTTTAAATTCCTTAAAACTTGAAATTTTGTTTGAAATGCCTTGAAATATTTTTAAATACTTTAAAATATTTAAAATATTTAAAATCCTCTGAAATCAATTACTGAAATCAATGGAAAATTTCTTGGGGTCTTGAAATTTTTTTAATCTCTTTAAAATCAAATGAAGAATTTAAAAACAGCCTAAGATATTTTAAATCCTTTGAAATTCCTTCAAATTATTCGAATAAAAAAAATTCATTGGAGTCATTAGAAATTCCCCAAAATATTTCAAGACCTCTTAAAACTTAAAAATCACTTAAAACATTTTAAAGCTTTCGAAAATACCTTGGATTCTTTTAAAATACCCGAAAATATTCCTAATCATTAAAAATTCCTCCAAATTATTGAAATAAATACAAAATTCCTTGAAATCCTTCAAAATTCCCTTAAATATTTGAAGCCCTCTAAAATCCTTTTAAATTCCTTAAAATTATTGACATCTATTTAAAAATGCCTTGGATTCTTTTTGAATACACTACAATATGCCATATCCTTTAAAATTTCTTCAAAATATTAAAATAAAAAAAAATCCTTGAAATTTTTTGAAATTCTCTCGAATATTTTCCTAAAATATATATTCAGTTGAAATCTTTCAAAATCACTTGAAACTATTTAAAGCTTTCGAAAATTACTCAGAATCTCTTAAAATCATCTGATATCAGGTAAATTACTGAAATCAATTGAAAATTCCTTGGAATATTTTGAAATATTCTAAAAGTTTTAAAATCCTTTAAAATTTTTTTTATACTCCTTTAAATTATGTAAATATTTTGAAAATGCCTTGCATTCTTGTGAAATTATCTCAAACTCTCCTAATCTGTTAAAATCCTTCCAAATTGTTTAAACAAATACCTACAGAATTCCATAACATATTTTAAATTCTTTTACATCACTTCAAACTTATTACTTACTTACTTAAACTTAAACTACTCGAAACTTTTTAAAGCTTCGGAATATACCTTGTAATCTATTAAGATACTCTAAAATATTTCAAACCCGTTGAAATCTTTTGGCATTCATTAAAATTATTGACATCTCTTTTAAATGCCTTGGACACATTTTTCATAAAAAAGTGTTTTTGAAAAGTCTATTATTATATATATTTTTTCGCTTTTCATTAACAGTTCTATAATTTGAAATTAAACTGTTTAAATTATATAAATCTTTTTATTATGCCTTGGATCTTTTTAAAATTCTCTAAAGCCAAAGCTGCAAAATTAACTCATTTCAAACTTTACTGAATTAAATGCATTTTTTTATATTCTTCATGGGCCTTTTTTTTAAATTCACCTTCAATTTTGATAAATTTTATCAAATTTCTCTTAAATTTCAATGAATTCACTCCAATTTAACTGAAATCAAGGAACAAAAGGTGGACAATTTTAGAAAATAACCTCGATCATCTAATATAAGTCTTTTTGAAATGCCTGGGATCCTTTTCAAATCCTCTGAAACCAAAGCTGCAAAATTAACTCATTTCAATTTTACTGATTATGAACTGTTACTCAAAAATAAAGTTTATAAATTGAATTTTGAAAATTTTTATTAATTTTATCGAATTTCTCTTAAATTTCAATGAATTCACTCCAATTTAACTGAAATCAAGGACAAAAAATTGGACGATTTTAGAAAATAACCTTAATCATCTAATATCAATCTTTTTAAAATGCCTGTCATCATTTTGAAATCCTCTAAAACAAAAGCTGGAAAATTAACTTATTTCAAACTTACTGAATCAAATGCATTTTTTTTTACTTTACCTTCAATTTTTATAAGTTTTATCAAATTTCTCTTAAACTTAACTGAATTCACTCTAATTTAACTGAAATCAAGTTACAAAAAGTGGCCAATTGTAGAAAATAACCTCAACCATCTAGCATTACAATAAGAGAATATGAATAATTGTTGGAAAAATCGTGCATAAACACAAATAATATAAGAAATTGTCATACTTACATTATATATTATATTTATTATATATATAATCCTGTATTTCGCGCTTCATAGGTAAAAATTCACATTAACTGCGCCACGTTTCACTTCTGTCACAGAAACATAAAATGTAGATCGTAGGCCAATTCGGCAGTCTCTCTCCTTCGCCCCCAACTTTGGCATGTAGAGGTACGGCGCTTGCGCTAGCTACCCAGCGGACACGTTCTGTAAATGTTACATAGCAAAAAGGGAACATTTATACATAAAATTGTTAAAATCGTGTGCCATAACAATTACATAACATAAAGGCCCCACTGTTCTGTAACGCTGTTACTGCAAGGATACGTAACATTTTTGGAATTCTGTTATGTAACTAATATAGAACAGAGTGATAGAACTGTTATGTCACTAGAATGTCACAGGTGTTCCAAGAACGGAACATAAAGGTCACATTGTTCTGTAACGCTGTTACTGTAAGGATATGTAACAGTTCTAGAATTCTGTGATGTAACTAATATAGAACAGAGTGATAGAACTGTTATGTCACGAGAATGGCACACGTGTTCTAAGAACGGAACATAAAGGTCACATTGTTCTGTAACGCTGTTACTGTAAGGATATGTAACAGTTCTAGAATTCTGTGATGTAACAAATATAGAGCAGAGTGATCGAACTGTTATGTCACTAGAATGTCACACGTGTTCCAAGAACGGAACATAAAGGTCACATTGTTCTGTAACGCTGTTACTGTAAGTATATGTAACAGTTCTAGAATTATGTGATGTAACTAATATAGAACAGAATGATGGAACTGTTATGTCACTAGAATATCACACGTGTTCCCAGAATGGAACATAAAGGTCACGTTGTTCTGTAACGCTGTTACTGTAAGGATATGTAACAGATCTGAACTTCGGTAATGTAACTAATATAGAGCAGAGTGATAGAACTGTTACGTCACTAGAATATCACACGTGTTACAGAAATGAAACATAAATGGCATACTGTTCTGTAACGATCTTAGATCAGAGTTGTGCCGACGGTCGGGCGCAGTCAGTTACTTGAACTGGATAAGAATACGCCGACAATAGGGGACAATGTCTAAAATAAAAAAATAATGAATATATTCCTGAGATTACCCTGGCTTTTTCAGCGAAAAAGCATGGCCGAGATTTTGTCATGAACGTTCAAGCAGTTCGATGGCGCAATTGGCTAAGGCATCGGCTAGGTACAATCGAGTTAGGTAGTTTAGGTAGGGTTCGAATCCCCAGCGAGTGCGATTTTCCAACGGGTTTAAGCGTGTGATTATATGTATAGAGGACCGTGCTTGAAATTATGTTACTTAAAATATAAACTAAGTGCAGCAATAATACAAAAAACATTTTTTTGTTACATATTCTTGTATCACTGTTATGGAATTGTTACAGAACGATCACAGAACAAATTTACATCGTAACACTGTTACATATATGTTACGGCACTATTACAGAACATGGTTATTTTGTAACACTGTTCCTAAATTGTTCTAAATATATTTTTTTACATATAACGCTGTTCCAGAATTGTTACAGATCTCTGACAGAACATGGTTCTGTAACAGCGTTATAGAACTGCTACATCTATTTGGGGACGACATTACACGGACCATGGTCTAAGTATGTTCTTAACCTGTTACAGAACCTGTTCTTTTCCGTTCTAGAACTGTTACATCACATTTATATAACAGTGTCCGCTGGGTATGCGTAAGAGGAACACGGTGCGGCTTATTATTGCCATGGTAACGGGTTGTCGTGCAAGCGCAGTTTATTTACATGCTACAGTTTGGATCACTTTCCTTCACTCAGAATAAACACGGTGTCGGATTATCGAACTCAAACTACGATTCGATTACTATTTCCAACAGTGATCCCGAAAGACATGCGCATGCTTCTACTGAATGGTACTTATTGGCTCTAGTTCGCGTACGTATTTAAAATTCAAATGCAGACGCGCACTGTAGCCAATGAACGTCACTATAATAATCCAAGCAAGCAAAGATCACGGCAGCCCCGTTGGGATCAATGACTTCAACTGCGAAGAACGAAAAATCATGACACGCTCCATCACTTTCCAACGCACTGATGCCTCGTGTCACACGCATATAGCAGGCGAAAACGATATAATCGTGACAATCGAAATCGACAATATCGTTTAGAAATTTTATTTTAAGGATTTTGCATTCATGCTATATTTACTGAGATGCACGTCCCACTCTTGTGATTCAAGAGATAATATTTGTAATTGTTACGGAACAATTGTGGATGAGTCGGGTTTAACTAGTGTTCAAAAATAACCGTGTCATTTCTGCGAAATAACAGTTTTATTATTCTGTTATGCTTCTGCTATATTGTCAAATTCTGATAAGGTGATAGCACCATCATGTAAAACCCGTAAATTATTGTTACGTGAAAGCCTCACGGACGAATATAGAAAAGTTACGGGAAACGGTTACGTAACGGACTTATTATGTAAGCGTTATGGAGTGTAGTGACGTATTTCTTTCATCACTGCGTTATACCTAGCTGCAATATTGTGAAATTCTTAAGCCAGATTCATCTTGGAACTTTCCTAACAAACGTATACTCCTCGCAAAAAGTTGACAGCCTCCAATTTTATTGCAGGAAGTTATTTTTTTTTATCCACAAAGATTGATTTGAAAGTTTTACTTCTCTAGCTAATGTGGGACACATCCCAATTCAACCCCTAACACTTACAAATTTCACCAAAAGTACAAAAAGTCTAAAGCATGCAATTTTATTGAAGAAAGTTATTTTGTTTGATCCGCAAAGATGGTTCAAAAAGTTTTATCCCCCTAGCTGATCGGGTACATACCCCAATTCAATCGCTCACACTTAAAAAAGTTACCAAAAATAGAAAAAGTCCAAGTTCTGCAATTTTCGTGCAAAAAGTTATTTTGATTGAGCCACAAAGATGGATAAAAACGTTTCATCCCCCTATATGATTTTGAACACACCCCAATTCAACCTCTAACACTTAAGAAATTAACAAAAAATAAAAAAAGTTGAAGGCCTGCAATTTTCTTGCAGAAGGTTATTTTGTTCGATCCACAAAGATTCACGGAAAAAAGTAGATGGTTAAATTCACTTTTATGTATTGTTAACTTGAAGTTTACTTGTTCGCATTGTACAAGAAACAATTCAAATAGTTGTTGATACTGAATGAGATAGTGATCTCAAAATATACAAAACCTTAAAGTCAGCATTACTACTTCAAATTCTAAGAAGAAAGATTACTAGAACAAGTATAGCTTCAATAACTATTTGAAATAGTATAGTTGAACATGTAAACTGTATGAATAACTAATTTTCATAGTAAGCAAAGAATTGTGAGTTTGACTTTTGCAAGTGAGTTCGATCTCCTCTTTCGCATTGCAATAAGCACTGCGCGAGATTGTCAGCCTTACTATTTGAAATTGTAAGTGAGTTCAGTGGCACAACTAGAAACGTGTAGGCCCCCTCCGCAAAACTTTTTAGGAGGTCCGTTTGAAATTAAAAAACTTGCTTCTCAGTAAAACAACTATTTTACAAACAAAAAAGTATTTATATACAGGGTGTTTTTTTAACTTGAGACATCGAAATGTCTCATAAAATACGCATCCTATGAAAAAAATATCCGTAATGAAAACTTTTTATTTTCGAGGGGGAAAAGCGACATTGAAAAAATTTACCCCAGCCCCCAGCAGGCAGGAGTGGGGGTAACTTTGTAATTTCAAATGGGAACCCCAATTTTTTATCACAGATTCAGATTCTCCTTTATGAAATACGTAAGTTTTATTCAAAATTTTTTTTTTTTAAATTACAAAGTTCCCCCCCCCCCCGCCCCCGGGGGGGGGGGGGGGTAAATTTTTCCAAAGTTGCTTTTCTCCCTCGAAAATAAAAAGTTTTTATTACGGAAATTTTTTCATAGGATGCGTATTTTTTGAGATATTTCGATGTCTGAAGTTAAAAAAACACCCTGTATATATAAATATATATTTTATAAAATAGAAACTACTTTATAATGTTTTCTCTTTTATCATAATATTAGTTAAGATGATAATTATAAATAAACATAGTGAATAAGTCTAATTAATACTTCAATACTGTTTTTTTGTTTTGTACACAATTTTCAGAATTTAAAAATATTCTAAACAATTATATAAAAAAGAATACTTTTTTACATTATTTCTACTATGGAATTTTCCGCTTATGATATTTTTAACCTTTTGGCAGTCGCGCTGTTGTAAAAAGTACAACAGTACCGATTTTTTTGGTACAAGTCGCAACTCGAATGCAAGGGAGACGTGAGACCGCCATGTATGCCTTCCCCCACGCTTCCCTCACCACTTCACTCCTTAAAAATACCAACATCGATTTTTGGTCTTCCACCCTTAACGTTCAAAAGCAACCCCCTTGACACGACGCATATATGACTTTGTCAAAAAACGATCTTTTTTAGAATTTCACCGTGTGAATAGAGTCTCTGATTTTTGGGCTCCTCAAAAATTCCAACACCCAATTTTGGGCTCCTACCCTTAAAGTTAAAAAGCAACCCCTTGGAACCGGGCAGATGTGACTTTGTCAAAGAATTATCTTTTTTATAAATTTACTTTGTAAATGAAGTTTCTGATGTCTGAGACTCAGAATTTTATATGGTGAATAGAGTCTCTGAATTTTGGGCTCCTTGAAAATTCAAATTCGAATTCATAGATAGGCGTTTGATTTTTTAGATGTAGGGGTAGTTTTTGCAAAAAAAAAATCAAGCATTCGTGAGCCCAAGAAAAGCCCAACACTACTTTCTATTTTCTTTTTTCCATGTTTGAGTTTTTACCCAGGGGTTGTTTTTTTGCACATAGGGTGGTTTTTGATCATTCTGTTTGGTGCATTGAAGAGCCCAATATAAGCCAAAAATTATGATGCACTTTATTTTTTTCAGATTTTATTTTTGACAAGAGGATGGTTTTTTTGCACATAGGGGTGGTGAGAGATACGCGTAAACTCATAACATTTTCAGGAGTTTCTAAAGGGGTATGGTCCTCGGCAACCCCGATCTAAACCAGTAAACAAAATTTCAGAATGAAAAAAAATCAACATTTTGAATCTCGAAAATGGTCATGAAACGTGAAAACTAAGTAAATTTTAAGGTTTTTATAGAGGGGGTTTGTTTTTAACCAATTTCAACTAACTCAATTAAACGATTTTCAAAATTTTTAAAAATGCAATTTTTTAGTTATCTTGAAAACGGTGAGAGATACATGAAAACTGAAAGCATTTTCAGGCACTGAGTTAGTTCGAGTTTTCGATAAACTCGAACTAACCCAATAGAAAGATTTAAAAATTTAGGAACATATTCAAAAATTTTATTTATCTCGAAAACGGTAAGAGATACGCGAAAACTAACCAAATTTTCACGGCTTGATGAAGGTCCTCAACTACCCCGAACTAACAGTAAAGTAGAGTAAAGTAGTCATACGCGAAAACCCAGTAGAGTGATTTCCAAAATAAAAATGTTGAGTTATCTAAAAACGATAAGATACATTAAAACTGAAAAACGTTCGGGATTTTGTAAAGGCTGATGGTCCTCGGCCACCATGAATAAACCCAGTAAAAGTCTTCAAAATTATTTAAAAAAAATGTTGAATGATCTCTCAATCAGTGAGATACGTGAAACTGACAAAATTTTCAGGTTATTATACAAGGACTGGTCTCCGGCCACCACAAATTAGCCCAATAAAAAGATTTTCAAAAGGAAAAAATCCAAATTTTGAATTATGTCGAAAACGATGAGACATATGCGAAAACTTGAAAAATTAATAATAAATAACAAATAGTATTAATATTTACGAAATCTGATACATTTTCAGATTTTCGGACAACGTTAGAAAATACGTGAAAACTGTCAAATTTTCAGAAATTTTTTAGAAGGGGATAGATTCATTCGGACTGAAAATTATTGAATGGCGAGTTCGGATTGATTTGGATTGAGTCGGATTGAAGTTGTTGTACTTGTACGTGCAAAAATTGAGAAGGATTGAAAAGACATTTTGGATGAGCCACGGATTCACTGGATTGGGCGCACGGACTTGCGAGCATTAAAAATATTAAAACTGGCTTGGGATATGGGATGTGTCTTGAATTCATTCGGATTGGGCATCGGACTGAGAAGGAGTGAAAATTTGTTTCCGATTGGTGCGTTATTCATTCGGATTGGTTTTGGATTCACATTTATCCACTCGGACTGGTGTATGATTCAGTCGGATTCATTCTGGTTGAATTCAAGAAGTCCCACGTATTCAAAAGGATTGGAAGCACGGATTGAAAAATTGATTCGGTATGGGTTTGAGTTGAAGTTGGTGCTGATACATCAGTGGAGAAGGATTGATAAGTGAGCCTCGAATCCATTCATGTATTGAGATTGGGTTTTAATTTGGGATTGAAAGATGGATTGAGAAGGGTTGAAGGGGATTGAAAAGTTGCTTCGAATTATTTCGGATTAAATCGAATTGGTTCGAACTGCAACATAAATTAAAAAGTGTTGTAAAAAGTACATCGCGCGACTACTCGTGTGAGCAGAACGGGCGCGACTACCGAAAGGTTAATTTCTTATAGCACTAAAAATGACTAGGGTCGTACTTGATTAAGCCACCCAGTTTCAAATATTATATTATTTGGAAGAATTTTTTTTTCAGTAGAATAATGCATTGTTTTCGACGTATCATTTTTTGATACATTTATTAAAATATAATATGTAATAAAATTTTAGTTCAAATTGATTTCCAATTTTACCGTAGTAATAATTTTTTTAACCTTTTCACATTGATATTTGTAGAAATTACTATGGCCAACAGCCATACCACGCTGAAAAACCAGTTCTCGTCAGATCACTGAAGTTAAGCATCGTTGGGCGCGGTTAGTACTTGGATGGGTGACCATTCGAGAAAACCGAGTGCTGTTGGCACATCGTGGGTGTGGTGAGCCCACACTTGTAGTTATTTACTACAAGAAACTATCCACCTAGAAACACTACCCGAATCGGGTAGTGTCACGCCTACCCTAAAAGGGAAATGTCTTAATGGTATACTATTATTTAATGAAAAAAAACACATATTTTCTCTTTTTTTCAGATTTTTAACAACAATAAAATCTACCATACTACTGTGATATCGCGATCTTTATTATTAATTTCTCGGAACCGAATAATTTTTTTGTATTAAACAGTTTTTATTATAATTCAGCATCCCCAGATCTCATGAGAAAAATTTTATTTTTGCAAAAAATTTAAATTTGAATCACCATTCAACGTTTATCTCATCTTAAAATAGTGGTTTAGATTTCGCATTTGATATATTATTACGATGTTTAAACTATTTTTCATTTATATATCAGTTATGTAAATGAATCTTGAGTTTTAAATAAAGTGAGATGATAACAAAATCAAATTAAAAATTCCAAAAATTTCATTCGAAAACATTTTTTGAAGTCTTAATTTTCAATAATACAAAATATGTACTTTTTAAAAATTGTAATTTCAATCATTTCATAATAATACATATAAATTACTGATAATATATTTACTGTGTGAGTTAATACTTCTAAGAAAAATATTTTTCCCAAGCTTGTTACAAAATATTAGATATCATCTGTAAGAGATTAATTAGAAAAATTTTAAGTAAACATCTATTATAATTTCTTAGCTGGCCACGTTTTTCTCAGAGAAACCGCTTGACCGAGAGTTTGTCAGAAAAATCTAAGCGGTTCCGTAGCTCACTTGACTAACGCGTGCGCTAGATTCAGGTTTTAGGACAGGTTTTAGGTAGTTAGGTAGGGTTCGATTCCCCAGCGGGGGCGATTTTTCAAAGCGTTTGAGCGTGCGATCATATGTGTAAGACTGTGCGAGCAATTGTGTAAGAAGAATCGAAAATTAAGTGCAGTAATCATTCATAAAATAATTTTTTCCTTTTCGAATCGATTGACATTTTACATCATTTTTGTTGTCGAAAGTTTCAAACTAATCTATTTATAAATCGTGTATAGAATGCGTGCAGTGCATATATACATATACATATATGCGTCACAATGCGAAATCGGCAAAGTTACTCTTCACAGAAGTAAGGCATACTACACGAAATGGTAACTCTTTTTCTCTCTGAGTGTTGACGGTTACCAAGTGGTGCAGTGCATCCTACTATTTGAAATTGTTCAACCTACTCTTTTAAGAAGTCAGTTTAAATAACCTGAATGCGAAATAGTAATTTTAACAAAATTCACCGACGAAAAGCTGCGTTTCAATTTAAAATAGTTAGAACTACTGGTTTAGAGAGGTCTTCTAACGATCCACTTTTTTCCGTGTTAACAAGAAAGTTTTATCTCCCTAGCTAATGTGAAACACACCCCAATTAAACCGTTAACACATAAAAGATTCACCAAAATTTCGAAAAGTCGAATTTACATTCGCCCCATGTTAAAAGGCCTACTTTCATACTGTTGAATGGTGAAATAGTTTATTTATTAACTTTAAATAATATTTCAACTTATTCTGATCAGCATTTAAAAATTGAACGTCTGCAACAATTTTCATAGAAATCGAGTTATTATTCTCTACATTCAATTACAATCTATTTTAAATATGAGATATAAACTACTGTGCCAGAGACTAGCGTTTCCCAAACTTTTTTCGCACTTTATGCGGAGCGGCAGAGTGGCAACCCCTACAATTTTTTTATAATACTCGTACCCAAGGGGAACGCAGTTGACTGCCTGCCTGACTAGAAGATAATAAAAAATACTACAAATCGCGTACTATCTTCAATCTCAGTTGATAGTTCTAGTGATTTAGCATGCAGTTAAAGATTTCCTTCATTACTGACAATATTGATCGATTTTCAGTAATGGCCAACGGCCATACCACGCTGAAAAACGCAGTTCTCGTCAGATCACTGAAGTTAAGCAGCGTTGGACGCGGTTAGTACTTGGATGGGTGACCATTCAAGAATACTGAGTGCTGTTGGCACATCGTGGGTGTGGTGAGCCCACACTTGTAGTTATTTATAACTACAAGAAAACTAACCACCTAGAAACACTACCCGAATCGGGTAGTGTCACGCCTACCCTGAAAGGGAAATGGCTTAATGGTGTACATACATACATACATACATACATACATACATACACATCAATCTTTTTTTCACAGTTTTCTCATTTTATAAGGAAATCGACTCACCTAATTAAAATTTAATGTTGCCAATTCTTCCTAATTTCTATATTTGAAATAGGCCTTGATCTCATAACGATGAAAGGGTCATCTACTGCAGGTAAAGGAAAGTACTGCCGCGCCTGCCTGGCCCAGGGTGGCATCCCCCCGCCGAGGCTACCGGGCTGGGACCCCGAACACGATGGGCTATGCCAGCTAGATTTAGAGTTTTTTGGTTGTCCCTTTTTTCAGCAGGCTGACATTGGCGCAGGCACCAAAATATACGTAGGCCCATAAGAGCCTGCAAGTGGACAGAACTTTTTTGGCCGACAGTAGGTACCTGGAACGCATCCACGCATTTGTGTTTGCGTTCGAGCGTGTCTACTATAGGTTTCAAAAATGTTTATCTCTCTACAAAAGTTTGAATAATTCAGTGAAAAAAAAACGCTAAAGAACGTAACAAACTTCACTGTAAAGATAATTTTATCGTGAACAAATTCTCTATTCATGGCACTGTCATATATTAATTATAAATAAAGTTACAGTTGGGCGAAGGTACAAAAACACAGTAAAAAGCATCAATTTCACGACAGTGAACTTCGACTTGTTATATTTGGTTGAAAAATCAATAGAGATGAGGCGAACAAAATCAGGCGAATTCCTTGAAATTTTCTGTAAATCCATGCGTTATAAAAATTTCAAAATTTAAATTATTATAGCTTACAGAGTTCATTATAGAGGAGGACCTTATCTCAGCTCCAAGTTGTGTAACAAAGCTCAGCTAAAGCTATGCTTTTTTTATGTCGCTTGTGGGCGGCCAGTGTACCTGATCCAGGCAATATAATTGTCCGCTCCAGGGTTCCCATTCAGTCTCTTCCACTCAGTCCCAAATCAGTAACTCTTCCAGAAGCCTGAAAATAAATACGCGTGCAACAAGTTATAACTGCCCAAAGGCGTAGAAAATATTTATTTTAATTATTAAGAAAATGGCAGTTGATGAAACTAATTTTTTTTTATCACACTTTGTTAATAATATAAACATTTACTTCTATTTTCTTTCTTATTTTCATATGAAGTGCATAATTTTAACCAAACATTACAAATACACTAACAGCGGAAATTGTATACATTCCTATTTTTTGAGCTGTTGCGAATGTTACTTAATTTGTATAATATTAATATGAAAATTCGTTCCTCATGATAACGCGAAACGTAATAAAAGTCTTCGTCTGATAAGCCCAACTTGAAGGCAAAATCTCAATTTCATTAAAAAAATATTGCAAAAAAACTTAAAATTTCGATGTGTTCAAAAAACTGATCTAACTCTGAAAATAATAAAAAATTTTGAAAGTTTTTGGATTTATTTTTAAGGTAATTATCCATCATTCTAACGTAGGGTCAAGTTTGGTGCAAACAACTCGGAAAATTTCAAATAACTACCGTACTCGACACAAGCTTTAAAAATTCAAAACAATAATATTTTTATAAATGTTACTAAAACTTATTGAAATGTGCAAAATAATGATTTTTTGTTTAATTTTGTAAGTATTGACACATACTTGAAGTTTTGCGACTTCTTTGCATCAACTTCGATTCTAGAGCTGAATATATGGAAAAAATTGTATCAAGCTGGTTCTATTCTACTATTCTATTTTTTTCAAAACTACGGCTTATTCTGAATAATTGAAAAAAAGTACATCTTAATATCATTAAAATTACCAAAGTTATGAAAATTCAAAGAAAGAAGGACAAAAATGTTCAATTTTGAATATCTCCTTGGATTTTTGAATTTTTAAAGAATTATTTTATGGTTTTGCCAAACATCTCAGAGAACGGATACTAGAATTTTCATCAAAATTATTAACAGTAGATGCAATTCTTCAGATGAGTTGGTTTCTCCAATTATATTTTTCATCTTCCTCTGGAAGTTTCTTATTTTTCTGGAGTGGAACTATCAGCGTGAGAAGTTAGATTCATGTTTTCAAGAGAATATCAGTTTCCTACGCCTTTGGCTTTTTTTTAGTTTTCCCAAGTTACAGATTTCAAGTAGCTGGTGGAAAGTGCCGAATAGTGACCCTCGACCGACATTAATACTGATGACTCCTTTTATGCACGCAGAAAAAAAAAGCCTAGAAAAAATAATTGCTAATAACAAATTATTTAATAATTTTGAAACTTCATTTCATATGTCATTGTATTATTTGAATTTTTTTACTTATTTCAAGCTTTAGCTGAGCTTTCTGACACAATTTCGAGCTGAGATAAGGTCGTGAAATTGACGCTGGTGACAGTGTTTTTGTACCTTCGCCCAACTGCAACTTTATTTATAATTAATATATGACGGTGCCATGAATAGAGAATTTGTTCACAATAAAATTATCTTTACAGTGAAGTTTGTTACGTTCTTTAGCGTTTTTTTTCACTGAATTATTCAAACTTTTGTAGAGAGGTCAACATTTTTGAAACCCATAGTAGTGGTGATTCTGGTGATTGGAATCACCTATACTCTGTTCCACGAGAGAACGAATTTCTGAAACGACGAAATTTCGTTCTCTGCGCGCAGCTTGTCAAAGAAGGGAATCGTAGGCGTGAAAGTAGGCTGGAAAGTCCCTTAATATTTATGTCCTATTGTAACTGTCACGTTCGATCCGCTCATCTGGCCCTCAGTGAGGCTACAAAAAATTTAGAAAAACACTTGGGTCAGTCTACTTGAAAAAAATTGTGTCCTCATTTAACAACGATTGGCTGTCGACCGAACGAAAAAAAAATGTGTCGACGCCTTGTTTTATAAAAACTTGCGCGACCAAATTCGTTCGCTCGAGGAACAGAGTATAGACTGAACTCATTCCGCTCCGCCTCGTGCGTTTGCCTTGCGTTATAACTAGTACCAACCTCCAGATAGAGAAGGGAAAGTTACTAGGGAGAAAATATGGCCGCCACAGATTGCTGGAGCGCAGTTTCAAATGTGAAAGACATGTAGACATGAATTCATAAAGTTGACATGTCACACTGTTGAATAAGGTTTGGGAGGGGGGATATATGTTTATATTATCAATCCTAATTAATGAACACGGATCTTATTTTTTTTATAATTCAGAGTTGGTTTAGACTGTAGATTTTTTTCAACGGAAATGACTGTAAAGAACTTAGGGAAGTCCTGCCTCTTGAGATGTTTAATTAATGAACGCTAATTTTGCATTTTATAACTATTTTTGTTGTGATTTTGTTTTTTATCAGAAAACCTACTGCTAGTGACTCAGAAAGGACAGTATTTATTAGGAGACTATTTTCAGGTGACATCATTTGTTATTATTTAAAATAAATATTATAAAGAAATACAGATTTTCATCAATTTCCAAACGGCAGATTTCGCGTTTCCGACAAACCTAACTCTAAATAACTGATCACTAAATAAATTGCAATTTTCTAGCGACAAACCCCTCCTCTCAGGCCCTAAAACCGTTGCGTTATTGTATATGTTCGGTCTAATGCTAATTCGGAAAGCATTATTGCAGAGAAAAAAAATATTTCTTAGAAAATTCAACTTTGAATGAGAATAAAGAATCTACCTTAGCTACCAACCGTAGCTCATACATTCCTCCCTACCAAACTAAAAAAGATTAATTGTCAACGAAAAATGGAAAAGTGAAATTTATTTTTCAGCAAAGAAGCGAATATTCAAAAAAATCGTCCGTAATAACTAAAATGATGAATTTTCAAACAGACAAGATGATTTTTGAATAAATACCAATGCAAATTGTCAAACTTTGAAACAAAGAATATTAATTTCCTACCAAAAACAATACATTTTTATGAAAACAAAAGAAAAGTTTTCCAACTCGCGATGGAAAAGTTGAACTTTCAGTGGTGAAACATTAATTTTTAACAAAAGAAGAAACGACTTTTCAACACAGCAGTTTCATTTTCAACCAAGAAGATGAACCATTATCCCCAATAAAATAATTTTCAACTAACTATTTCATTTTTCAATTACGAAACTACAATTTTGAACAAAAAATTTCAACTTTTAACCAAACAGATAAATTTTCAACTATAGTTACCATGAATCTGCAACTAAAATAGTGACATAATCAGTTAAAATAATTAGTTCTCAATTTTAAAGACGCGTTTTCAACCAAAGAGATGAATTTTCAAGTAAGACAGATATATTCTGAAGACAAAAAAAAGAATTTTCAACAAACTAGTTCAATTTCCAACCAAGCAATATTTCAGTTGAATTTTCGTTGTCAGGAGCAAGGAACTAAAGAAGAGAGAAGTAGAAATATGACAAATAAATAACTAACAAGAATTTTAAAATATTTTTCACTGGCCAATTTTTTATTTTTCCTGGCCATTAATTGATTAGGCCTGAAAATTAATTCCATCCCTTTATTATCATGTCTTGTAACTCCTGGTTGTACTTGCATTTTTTCCCGTCCACACAATATAATAGGAAACTCTTCCGTTTCAAAAATCAAGTTCTAACCCGATTCGACACGAAAGCACCCGAATGTACTCAAGTTGACACGGAAGTAGCCGACTGCACTCGAGTCCGCTATCTGGCATCACCCACCACCATCGTTTCGCGTCGCACAAAGTCTAATTTTTTTTTATTGAAATAGCATTTCCACTGAATAATTTGTTAATAAAATAATTCACAAATTTCTGTTAATGTTGTCACCTACTGGATATTATTGTTGAGGAGATTCTTTATTGATTTCGTGATGTTTTGCCGAAATATGAGTGTTTGCAAAAAAAAGGGGATAGTTCGATGTTGCAAAAATCTGCCCGCTGAGCAGGCACATTCTCATCGCGCGCGCGACTCGCTTTGCTCCAAAGTTTGAGCACACCTAAGGCACGCGACTGTTGGTTCTCGCGCTTCGCGCTTGATGATGTTTTTTATCTCGCGCTACACGCCCGGTCTTTGTAATTCCCTCAAATTTGTGCATGAGCCTTTCAAAACTAAAGGTCTAAGCATCGCCAACTGTAACTTGGTGCTTGTGAATTCTCTTTTGTTAAAGCTCCTTTGGCTTTAACGAATACATTCTTATCACATATCTCGTGCTTCGCACTCAATTTTGTCAAAAATGCGAACTTTTCTACATTATGTTCAACTCTATTATATGAAATGAATATTATATTTATTTCTGTACGTCGGTCTGGGACTGCTTATTCAGATATTGCAAAATAATTTACAAATTTCATTTGTTATAATTACCATAATATTCGTTCCTATTTTGCACTAATTTTAATTCTCAACTACCCTGGGAAATGTATCATTTCAATAAATTTATATTATTATAATTCATAATATGCACTGATATTGAAACAGACGTGTTTTCACTGTCTTGTTTTTATAATGAAAAAAGTAGGCTTCCTATAGAAAAACAATGATGTTAATTAACATTTTATTGCACTTTGTGTCGTTTTTCCAAAAACTTAATTTTTCTATTTTCATGTCATTCTTACAATTGAAACAAAAGAAGCATCCTATCAAAATCTGATTCATAACAAAGTAGATTCTTCTTAAGTGAACAACTTTTGTTGATACATTTTTTTCGTACTTTCTGTTGTTTGTTCCAACAATTCAATTTTTTTATTCTTAATGTTATTTTTCACGATTAAAAAAAAACTACGCGTCCTATATAAAAATGATTCTTGACAAATTTGGAGATCCTTTATGGATGGATAATTTTTTCCGAATCATCTTTTTTCGTATCTTGCGTAGTTTGACAGCAAAATTCATTTTTTTTTTCATTATGTGGTCTGGGGTTCGATCCCTGAGCCGGGTAACAATGGCAATTTTTCTATGTACTTCTACCGGGGCTTCGGTGGTTCAAAATCCACCTTAAACTGTAGGTCCCCTCAGAAAAAGCTGGTGCCTTACCAAGGATAAATGAGCTCTTTCGAGGGCCTAGCCTTGGGGTTCGAAGCCGATTTTGAGAAGAATCGAAAATGAGTCAGCGATCTCCTTGCGTAGAGGCAGGCCCTCTCGAGGGACCTCCACTCAGTGGTCGCTGGATGCCTTCGAGTAATGAACACACACACATGCACTTACATAATACACCAGGCCAGTGCTTCGAATCTGTGCATCTAACTGATTATCTCAGAGGGATCGCTCCGTCCACAATAGTCTGGCCGTATTTCCTCTCTGCGGCCTGCTAAGGGAGGCTGCCGAATGGCAAAGTGGGTGAGGATCACTTTGCCTGACAGGTATAATCTCAGAACCATGGTAACAACGGAACCCACTGAGATCCAAAAATACTCGGCGAAGGATGGCCGGATTTGGAGTACTGCCTTGAGAATAAACACGGTTATGGCACAATAGGCTTTATAGCTTGAGCGCCAGGGGTGGGACCTCACGCCCCCCCCCCCCCGTCTTCATTACAACTAACTAACTAGGATAATCTTGTAGGGCTTCCAAAAAGAAACGTTTTTCGTCTCTTGACTTTTTTTCATGTCGTGCGCTTTTTTGCTAAAAATTTTCGTTTGTTTTTTTGAATTTGAAAAACGCCATCACTCTGATAATTTTCTTTCTATCAAAAAAGTCGCAGGGATAAATTATTCGAATTTCCGAGTGCTACAAATAGTCGTACATAGAATTTTCATTTTTCTTTAATATTCTCAAAAATTTTGAAAATGCCCTAATTTTTTGAATTTTTATCCAAAGTAGCTGTCTAACGAACTCGTCCTTACATTTCAGGCCTTAAAACCATAAGCTGAACCTCAATCCAATATGATTATTTTTTCGAAAGTTATAGAAAAAATAAATTTTTTTGGACTCGCGGGGTCTCAAAACGTGGAGATTGAATGGAAACCGACTAAGTCAAATTTTACATAAAACAAACCTTCACATTAGGATGAGAATGTAAAAATATGATTTTTTGTTTATTTTCTAATGTCGTTTTTCGCGATTGAAACAAAAACTACGCTTCATATAAGAAAATGATTAACAACAAATTTGTAGAACTTTTTTTGGATTGATTCCATTTTGCGGTAAAACCAGACTGCAAAATGGATTATTTTTTAAATGTTTTGTTGGGGTCAAAATTTGAATATTCGATTCTCATGAAAATTCAAAACGTTGTTATGATAATTTTGTCGGGCTTCCAAAAGGCAACGTTTTTCGTCTCTTAACTTTTTCCATATCGTGCGGCGTTTGGCTTAAAATTTTTATTTCCGTTTGTTTATTTGAATTTTTGAAAATGCTATCACTCTGATAATTTTCTTTCTATCGGAAAAAGTCGTGGGGATACATTGTTCGAATTTCCAAGCAATACATGATCGTAAGAAATAACATTGAAAACAAATA
>CAKNYM010046773.1:72071-87463 GCA_932195095.1 Andricus curvator | reverse complement strand
TATATAAGTTTTTGATTTCGTACCTAGAGGAAGGCCGGAAATGGGCAAATGTGTGTATATAAACTTGCATCTAATACTACACTGCTGAAGGCTGATGACCTTTGCAGTATAAAACACAAACCAACTATGACTCTCTCGGTTACAGTTCTGTCCTTACACGCCCGCTCCATTAACCGAAGTTTGATGGGACTGACGTTATAATTAGACTCTCTAACCTACGACGTACACTTAAAACAATAAATAATAATAACAACAAAATAGCTTCGGAATGAACTGAAACTTTGATTGAAGAAAGGCATGCACACGATAAAGGTAAAAGTCAAGTTTCAGGCGATGAATGGAGAATGCGGTTTTGGAATGCTAGAGAAGTGTATGATCTTAAGGTAAAAAAAACTACGAGAAACCATGCGCGTGCGGAAACTAGGTATTTTATGTGTACTTGAAACAAGTAAAAAGAGATTCGAATCAGAATCATAGAAAATGGGGTGTTAAGAAACGGATTCGAGATAGATAGATGGATAAACGTTTATTTTTCGGCCTGCTGGCCCTGAAATATTTCCTTGCTTACAGCCTCCATATTTCTCAGAATTTTTCTTTCAATTATTTCTTACAAACTAACATCCATCCACACCTTAACGCTACCTTAATTCTACGAACGCTTGCTCTAAACGCTATGCCTTCTTCGCCTCGCTCGCATGTCCCTATCTTTCACCTTGCCTCGCTTTGCCAACCTCTGCCTCGCGTTTACTATCTAATATATAGACAAGCGTTTATTTTTTCAGCTTGCTGTTTTTAACAATTGAATTGCTTACACTTCCATGTTTTACAGAAATTTCTTATAAACTAAACCTTAAAACTAACATCCATCCACACCTTATATCTAATGCCGCTCGCTCTTATCCTCTTGCCTTCCTCGCTTTGCCTCGACTCGCACGCATGTCCCTACTTTCTCTCTTTGCCTCGCATTGCCAAACTCTGCTTTCGCGACCAATACCTAATACTAATCTACTATTTACAATATTTACACTTTACTTATATCTACTTTCTCTTCTATTTACAATATTTCCTTCTCTATTCCTCTTCCTCCTTCCTTCTTTTCTTCTCCATTTTACCCAACACCCCCTTCACTCATGCTACTGCCCGTTTGTCGCCTTTTTCACGCATCAATACCTCCATGCTTATCCCACTTCTTTCCGCCTCCACGCATTTCTCCAACCAGTGCTCCGCTCTTGCATCCCCCTTCCCGCACAGTTCACACATCCTCTTCTCTCAGGAAGCCAGAACCTATTAAACCCCTCCATGCACCCACATCTCATCCTCGCTATAACGTCCTGGCTTCCTTTCTCTCCTTTCTCACACAACTATTGCGCTCTCTCCCTTGGCATAATCCACCCGTAATGCACATTGAACCTTGACTCTCTTACTCTCTCCTCCCCTTCTGCCTTCTCTTTCGCCATGCCGTATTTCTTAACCATCTCATATACCTGGCTCCCCTCCTCATTCATCCTTCTCACTTCATCCCTCTGCAGCCTATTCCTTTTAAAATACCTTTCCCTTTCAAACTCCATTTTCCCCTGTACTCATCTGTTCTCCTTCTCCCACCAACACTCCTTAACCAGCTTACTTCCCACCTCTTCCAAAAAAATTTACTCATACTTACACGCCCGACTCCCTGTTAGAATCCCTAAACTTGTTTTCCCCGCCTACCTCCTAACAATATAACTAGACGTATTTCTTGCCAACCCCGCAAATAACTTCTTTCCCAACCCCCATACGTGCCTCATCACCACATTTGCCCGCCTCACTCTCTCTTTTATGTGACCATCCGCTCCCCCATTTCTCCAGGACAAGAAGCCCAGGTACACAAACTCTTTCACCTCCTGCACCGCCTTTCCCTTTCACTTTCATTCCCCTCCCTTATCCCTTTCACCTCCTTTCCTGAACACCATAACCATGGATTTTTCCGCATTTAGCTCTAGCCTATTTTTATCCAGGTATCTTCTCAACCTCTTCATCATCTCCTTCAAGGCCCTTGCCACAAACCCCTGTACATCCAGAAACACTTCGAAATCCCCTCCTCTCACCTTATCTTTCGTCTCTTCATATATTTCCCTTACTTTCTCGATCAGGCCTCTCTCTACTCCCCTCTCCTCCATCGCCTCCCACAACCTCCCCCTAACCACCGAAGGAAACGCGCCTTTGAGGTCGACAAAAAAAACGCGTACACTTTCGCTTCCTTCTTCGCTAACTCTCTATCCACCACGTGCTGCAGAACTTAGATATTGTCGATAGTGCTCCTACCCGCCCTAAATCCCGCCTGCGTCTTTGGCAATATGCCTTTCTCCTCGACATCCTTCCGCAGCCTCTCCGCCAACACCATCGCGTATACTTTGTACGCCGTATTCATAATCGTAATCCCTCTATAATTTTCCTGCCTTTCCCCATCTCCTTGCTTATACAGTGGCACTATTAACCCCTCTCTCCACCTTCCTGGGAATCCCTCCCTCCTCCATACTTTCTTCACTGCCTCCTTCAGCCTCTCCCTAACCTCTTGCGTACTAAACAGCCACGCTTCATTCTCTTCTTCGTCCAGCCCTGGTGTCTTTAACCTTCTTAAGGTCCTCATCTGTTTCTCTATCTCCTCGTCATTCAACCCTTCCCCCTCTAACCCCCCTCGTTCTTCTAATCCCAACATCTCTCTTCCGTGAATCTGAGGCCTAAAACGTTTCTTTAAAAAACTTTCTCCACTCCTCACTCCATATCTTCTCGCTTATCCCCACTCTACGCTTCCTAAACCTATTCATTATCTTCCACACATCCCCCTCTGTCTTAACACTTTCCAACTCCTTTTCAAGATCTTTCTCCTTTTCCTGTTCTTTCTTCTTACACATCAATCTAAACCCCTTCCTCATTTCTACATATCCTCCCTTTTAGCAGTTTCCTCTTCTCAATTCTTGTACTTCCTCTTCACCTCCCTTTTCATCCTTTACATTTCCTATCCCACCACGGCTTCACCATCCCTTTCTTCTTCTTTATAAATACCTTCTTTTGCACACACCCTTTCACTTTCTCTTTTAAATCCTCCCATATCTCTTCCACCGACTCTCCTTCAAAGCGTACCTTCCCTCACTGCTCCTGATACTTCTCTATCGCCTCCCTTGTCCAGCTCACCCTCTCCCCCATCGACACTTCTTCCCCATCTTGCCTTCCGCCGCTCTACTCCCTTATCCACAACTCTAATGGCTGATGGTCTGATTCCACCCTTTCTTCTACTGCGAATCTCTCCGTCTCCTCCCACCCTTGCATATTCATGGCTACATAGTCTATCACCGATAACCCTACCTTGCTTAAGTATGTGCATTCTCCCTCCTCATCCCCTGTTACTATACCATTCGCCACCGCCCAGCCTCTATCCTCCATCCAGTCCCTTAGAATCTCCTCCTCCTTATTTATTATCTTATCCTTCGGTTTTCTTTCAAAGCTCTCCCCTTCCCTGTGCAGGCCCCCTTCCGTCCCCAACCTCGCATTAAAGTCCCCGCCCAGTCCCACGATACCCTCCTCTCTTTCGCCTAGCAATTTTTCCACCCTTTCTTCCATCCTTGCCGTCCCATCCAAGGGGTAGGTTTAATTAAAAATGAGAGAGCAAGGCAGCATCTCAGAGATAATAGATGGGTATCTCCTAGATTGTTTTGGGTGATAATGAAAGTAGGAATCAGAAGATTATTTATTATAGCTTGCTATGCGCCAGTTGATGGTGACACTAGTGAAGTAAAATACGCCTTCTGAGAAACTTTTTATGATACTATAAGTACTTGCGATCATGGTGAAAAATTCATTCTACTAGGAGATATGAACGGATGGGTCGGCGTCCACCGTCAGGGTAGAGAAAGACAAATGATAATGGAAAAAGATTAGTTAACTCATGCTTAGAAAAGGGCTTATCTATAGCAAATACTTGGTTTAGGCATACAATGATTTACATGTGCACCTGTTGTAGAAGAGATAGAAACAGAATAATTGACTTCGTCTTTGCGGATGAGAGGCTAAAAGAACTAATAAAAGATACAAGGGTCATAAGAGACTCTGAATGCAATACTGTTCATTACCTTTTAGTGTCCAAAATAAATTCAAGTCAGGAATGGAGAAGAAAGAGGACCAAAAAAAAACGAACACGAATCAAGGCTGAGAATCTACAGAAACCGTAAGTGCCAATAGATTTTTAAAATAGGATAAACGAACGGATAGATGAGACAACTTGGAAGGAGCTTATTAACAATAAAGATATAGAGGGCACATCGACTATGATCATAATCCGGGACGTCATTGTTAAGAGTGTGACTGAAGTGTGTGGTACTACGGTTGCAGGAAGAATGTGTGGTGATGTGTGGTGGAATGATAATATCTGAGCAGCCGCCCAAGAAAAGAGACAATCGTATTACAGAAAGTTGTACATCACAGGCCTTAACGATAAGGAGCGAAATGGAATTGAAAATGATGACAGATACAAAAGGAGGAAAGTAAAACTATTAGTCAAGGAAAGTAAAGATAAAATCAGAACAGCAGAAGAGAAGGAAATGCACATTGATTTTTAAGGAAGCAAGAAACCGTTTTATTAATTGGCAATGATCAGTATGAAAGTAAGTAGAAGTACAGAGTTATTCAGCATGAGAAGTAGCAAGGGTGAAATGCTATATGATACCCACGGGATACTAGATGCTTTGAGAGACTCTTTTAAGGAGTTATTGATAGGTCAAGCTATAGGGCACCACAACTGCGATATAGAACACGATACATTAGAAAACCGAATTGAGAAAGTCTGTACTTCTGAAGTTAGGGATATAATTAAGAACTTGAAAAATGGTAAGGCTGCTGGTGTAGACAGTATTAACTCTAAAATGCTTAACCCGTTGACAGTGTATGACGTATCTTGCGTCAGAAAAGAAATGGACAAGAGTCTCTGAATCCAAATATAGTATCAGAGTTACAAAATTCATAATGGCTGATCCAATATGGCAAATGGGAATTACGTAAAATTAACCGATGTTCATGAAACTTGGTGTGTTATAGTTTTTTAAGTCTCTGAATTTGAATATGGTATCATAATTTCAAAATTCAAAATGGCGGATTCAATATGGCGACCAGAAGTTTTGAAAGATCTAATGAGTTGGCGAATTTGGATAAAAATTGGTACGATAGAGATCTTTATAACCCTAAAAATGAATATGGTGTAAAATTCTGAAAATTTAGAATTGCTGATTCGATATGGCGAACCAACATTTAAAAAAATTTCGGTTCATTGGAAACAAATCTGATGTCCATATTCAAAAAAACCATTAGCCTCTGGTATAAGGAACTAACAACGTCAAGTCAACCCCCTAGTGCCAATTTTCAGCATCGAATTCGTATTCAGTGCCCCAAATAACCTCCTAGTACCAATTATTATCCAAATCCGCCAAATTATAGGATTTTTCAAAATTTTGGGTCGCCATATTGAATCAGCATTTTCAGAAATTCGAATTCAGACCTTGAATTCATATGCAGCAACACAAATAACCCCTTAATGCCAATTTTCATTCCACCACTTACTGGATTTTTCAAAAAATTTGGTCGCCATATTGGATCAGCCATTTTGAAATTTCGAATTTTCACGTTGAATTCGTATTCAGCGACCCAATTAACCGCTTAATACCACTTTTCAATGAAATCCATCTAGTAGAACGTTCTATACATTTTGGGCCCACTTCGTGATTATCGGCCTACACAGTGAAGGGGTTAAATACGGTAGCGACTACATACCTCACGGGCTCTGCGAATTGATGAATTTATGTATAGTGATAAGAGAAGTTCCAGATAACTGGAAAAAAAATCGATTATTATCGTACCAATGTACAAAGGAAAGGGAGACAAAAGCAACTGCAATAATTACAAAGGGTATCTATAAAAAGTATATATAAAAATACTTATTCGTAGGGTAATGAAAATAGCAGAAGAAAAGATATGGAAAGACCAAAGTGGATTTATGCCAGGAAGGTCATCTACAGATCAAATATTTAGCTTAGGTCAGATCACAGAAAAAAGTTTCAGATTGAGGATAAAAGTTTTCTGCGCTTTTGTTGATCTATAAAAAGCGTTTGACAAGGTGGACTGAAGTAAACTTTGAAATGTCCTGAAAGAGTACGTAGGCAATGGATGGATCCTACGATCAACAAAAACAATATATATTGGTAGCAAAGCGAGTGTAAGGGTTAATGGGAAACTGAGTGACTGGATCGATATTATGCAAGGCGTTAGGCAAGGATGCATTATGTCCTCATGCTTGTTATTATCTTCATGGTAAAGTGCCTGTGAATGGCCCTCTTCGATGAAGAAGGTGTGGATCTCGAGACAGTGGGGGTACGTGGGTTAGCGTTCGCAGATGATAAGGTTGTTGTGGCAGAGTCAATCGAAGACTTGCAAAGAATGTTTAACAAACTGAATACAAGCATGAGGAATATGGGCCTGAAAATTAACGTAAATAGAAAAGAACTTATGGTGTTAGAAGGAAAGGGTGTGTTACAAGCGATGCTGGGTAAATTTAATTTCAAGTCTGATTCTGGTTCAGTGTTAAATATTATTTCACACTGTATTAAAATCATGGCTGCAAAGAAGATACAAAGTCGCACCTCGCAACGCTTGTAACCCTAGAGCTTGAGATAAGAGAGCTGGCTTCGAGACAAAGAAATCTCTTAACATTAAGAATTTAAAATTAGACCACATGCGCATGACAAAAGGTTTCAAGAAATAAATAAATTTCTGTTCAATCTTGAATAAAACTTGGATGGAATTATGCGTGTAGTCCTACACAATGTATGCATGCGTGGATGTAAGAACGTCCTAATTTTATACAATGCGTTCATAGAGTATGAATGAAGAGCATTGTAAGTGGAGAGAATGAGATAAAAAGAGCAAGCGACATAATTTCATCCGCCCAAGGAAGAAGCAACATATTCAACACATGACCATTCGTATACGCGACACACGCGACCATCTTACTCACTCCTTCCTACGCCAAGGTATAGGCATCGCGTGTTCTCCGTCCCGTTCTTACTCGATACTGCACGTACGGCTACGAGGCGATGTGTCTCGGCCGAGCATAAGCTACCTTCCACCCCCTCTCTCTCTCTCTCTTCCCAATAGATCCATCTCACTCCCCGCCTCACAATTCTACTCTCGTGCGTTTTGACAGACCAACGCATGGGTAGAAACGTTAAAACAAAGCCACGTGCTTCGTTCAGCCTACCAACAAGGCCTCTTTATTCCCATAGAGTATAGAACGCGAAATAATTGATGATAATTATGCGATAACAATTAATCAATAATCAATTTTATTAATGATTGATTGACTGTATTAATTGCATCACATTAATTATTGGAAAAAATAATCTAGAGTCTGAATGCTGACGAAGTTCCTGTCTCGTATGCACTTAGATAAGAACGCAATGCACACAGCTTCTGCAAGTTATCAAAACCCAACTATGAGTCTGACGACATCCCTTCCGCTCCTACCCGTGATTCTCCTTACCTTGCAAAAATCCCCACCATAATCACCCCTCTTATGAACGGTCGAGCTACATCTCACCAAAAGCATCATCGCAGTCACTCAAGCAACCTGGTACTAACCAGAACTACTCTAGTTTGAGGGAACACCCCTGTCTCGTCCGTCCGCGTACGGAACGCTTAGTTTGCCTTATTTCAAGCTAGTCGATATTTAGTAAGACACTTAGCCTAGCCAGTAACGGGAGTGACCGGCCTAAATAGGCGTAAAGGGATCTAGTGCAGGAAAGGGTTAAATTCAATCGTTCGGACGTTGAACAAAATTAATCTTCCTGCCGACGGAAGGCAGGACTGAATCCAGCCCGTGAAAAAAACAAAGTTTCAAGAATTATTCTAGAGAGAACTGCACCTTTTCGAATCTCAAAACGAAAAGGAGCAATTTTCTCGTAACGACTATAGTTCCCTTTCATGGGAAATAGATGTCTTTCTATGTCTCATTAAAGCGAACTTGTGGAGTGACAGGTGTTTGTGTGTGCGTGCTCGATTCGGCCGAATGTTTTGTTTGACTTACGCCAAATAGATTGTATCTTCTTTGGGAATTTTAGACTCAGGAAAATCTTTTATTTTGGCTTCACCAAATCCCTTGTCTGACTTATATTGAGATTTTCAGGACAACAATTTTCAGACCGAGAATAGTGAAAAGACCCACATTAAAAAAAGGAGACTCTCGTCTCTTCAGTTTCGGCGAGCCCCCCCCCCCCACCCCGTATCAGTCATTACAAAATAATTTCATACTAGTAACATTTGTTACTAGGTAGCAGGTTCTTATTTTTATTTATTATTCGTACGTGAAAAAATGATGGTGGCAGTGGTGAGGTCATTCACTGCTGTTGTCCTCATTCAGCTACGCTCCAAGGTAGTCACAAGGTAGCTATAAACAAAATTTTTAATTTAAAATTCTAAATTTTATGTGTGATTAATCATTCTCAATTATGGCAGCAATGCCTCAATGCAAATGATCAAATGAACTTTTTGAAAATACAGTACTTCCAAGTTAAATCAAAAACCCGGGCATTAACTTGCCACGGGACCTCGCATTAACTTGCTCGGTATTTTTAACTTGGCAGTTTTTCCACTTTTTAGCGGAAATACTGGAACTTATCTCAAGGGTTCTTTTTGATTATTTTCTTAACTGGGAGTGGCGTTTCTCAAGTTTATGCCCAAGAATAAGGCTTGAACCTTGTGCTCGCGCCTTAACTGGCTAGAGTGCCACCAGATCAAACCAAAAACCCGGGCATTAACTTGCCAGGGGACCTAGCATTAACTTGCTCAGTATTTTTGATTTGGCTACTTTGAATTTGATTCAAGAATTATTGTTGTACGAGACAGCTATCATTCTCAATTATGGTACGGCACGAAAATGCCTTATCTTTTGGGCAGCAGTAATGCTAAGAATGAGCCAAGATACCGCTTAGGGATAAAGTTACGGGAAAAACGAACGAAAAACCGTATCGTGGTAAAAACTGAAGTCCGTGAATCTGAACCCAAATCTGTTGTTTCTGTAGAAGAAAGTTTTTGTCTCAAAGAAAGTATTGCAAAAGAGTAATGAGAACCTCCTTGGCACTGCTGAAGGCCCATTAACCTCCGTGTAATATTCGCATGGAATTTTTGAGTCTAGAATTCCCAAAATATTGAAATAAGATCTAATAGGAAAATCGGGTCTGAAATAAAATGGAGGAACTTGAGTATAACTAAGGTTAAAATGCTTTATCATAAAGCGTGCATGGACCAGGAAAGAGCCTACTGAGGGTTAAGAAGGATTCTACCGTTTTGATTTAATTGAAATTTCGTACTCTGACTAAACAGGTTACGTATTATTTAACTGTGGCTCACCTTCTTAAGGAAAGTTGTACCGTAAAGCGTGATTGAAAATTATTTTTGTTCAATTTCGGCTCGGTAAGCCTTTAGCTCTGTGAGAAATACGTCGAAGCCATTGGCTCTGTTGCTCAAGTTGAGATTTAGGCCAACCACTACTCCTTCTCGGACAAGAAATACAAGAAAGTCGAGATTAAAATAATTTTATTTTCATCCGTACTTTCCTACTATTCGCCCGCTCTGGAGTAAGAGGAATACCTCCTCTTCGCCCGTTGTAGTGTCCGAAGAGGCCCTTCAACAAAGAAGGCGCGCATTCCGAGAGGAAAATCACCCTGAACGCGAAGTAATAATCTCCACGGTAGAACTCGTAGATAGCGACTCTTCTGACGACAATACCGTGATCCTAGGATCGGATGATGAAACCCTAGGATAAGAAAGACGTTGACCCAGGGAAGCCAGAAAAAAATTCTGGTGTGGCGCCTTCGCCAGTCTTGTTCTACAAAAATAAGAAAAATTTCATTTATTTTTGCAACAATTCTAGTGTGGCGCTTGTTGTCAACTCAATGCCCCCATTCGTAAACGAGGTTACGTGACAAGCCGAAAGGCGGCTGCCTCCTACGATTCAGTTGCGCGGCGATGATTTCCAAGTAGGAATCGCAGAGCTAATTTTGAGTTGGAATACGAACGGCAACTACATCGACGTAGGTAGCTTGAATTCCCCTTATCACCCAATTCCCGAATGCGAAGTTACGTTCGGTAACATCACCTTGACGATAATAGGAGAGTTGGACGGCGACATTGTAGAAGCGAACTTTCACTTTTACATCATTTCAGACGCAACACTGATAGGAGGAGTTCAAATAAAGGGGATTGCAGGACAACAAGTAATATATCACCTGTGTCAGCTGAATGGATACCCCATGTGCTAAATAGTAGGATCGTGGAGTCAAGGTTATAAGGTAAGTCAACCTCATTCGAAGTTGACCAATGGCCCCTTATGTGGCAGATACGGACCCCGTGTTTAACCCACCCGTGCCGACTTATATCGGGCTAATTTCTCAGGAAATCCAAGGAATAGCACGATTGAGCTGTGGAAGTAATACCGCCCTTAATTACATTCGGGAAAGTTGTTTGACAATTCCGTACCTCGACTTCCAAGAATTCGAGATCACCTATGGTGACCTGTTACTAAGAATTAAAGGAATCGCAGAACTATCAATCGAAGGATTAAGCTTCCCTTTCCACGTCATCTCCGATAACACTAATTTAGGGCCCGGTCAATATCAAGGGATTGCGGGTTGGCTGTTAGTACATCGATTCTTCATGGTATATGGAGTCCCTTTGCACTGAGTAATTAGTTAGAATCTCAGGAAATAAAATTCACTTTTTGTCAATCTACCCCTTCAACAATTCTCATTGTCCAAAATGGCTAACAACAGGGAAGATAATGGAGAGCACTCTAGGAGTACTGACCTCACGGAGTTAAACGGAATTAATTCCAACATCACTATCCCAAATCAAACTGCGAATGTTGACACGGCTGCAGCAATGGCCTCAGTACTGGAATGCATGAAACTGCAGCAGAGTACTTATCACAACCCGCAGTTCGATGGGAAGACCCTCAAATTGAAAGAGTTTCTGCAGGACATAGCCCATGGCGCGGTTCATCTTACCGATGCCAATGAACCTGAGTTTATCAAGATAGTTCTAAGGAAACTCAAGGGAATTGCTTGTGATAGTGTGAGGGATAAGCGTTTTAACAAAGTGAACGATTTAATCGCCACCTAAAGAAACGGTTTGCCCCCACAAAAAAATACTAATAGTACTTCGAGAACATAGTGAATCTCCGTATGCTAGGCATGCGGTCGAAGAAAAGTACACGAAAATTTACCACTCGGGACTTCCTGATGAAACGAAAAAAAGTAACATCATAATGCGTCCAGTAACGGATGTCGCACTCGACGCGTTTGTCAAGGGCCTTCCAGACGAAATATCTACTTTCGTGGATACTTGGAACCCCAAGGATCTTGTTGAAGCTCTCGACCACGCCTTACATATTGAAGAAAGGCAGAAACAATTGGAGAGAGCTAAGAGCCACCTTTCTGCCTACCCTATTTCTCGGTCAAAGGAAAATGTCAACGAACGGTCGCGTTCACCTAGTCCTTACTCAAGACAGATGGATAGGAAAGATAAGAGGGAGGCGCACGATGCTACAAGAACTGGCTCCAGCTCGAGCACTGGTCCGTCGAATTATCCACCACCAGCTCCGTCTAAGTACCCAGCTCCATATGTCCCTTACCCCTCTCAATACCCTTATCACTATCCACCACAGTACGCTCTGAATCTTCCCTATAAATATCCTTATCCTCGACTTTTTTCCGCACCTTCTTTCCCTGAGGGGTACCCAACCGATAATGGTGTCGGAATCAACAATTCATGGCAAAGGTACGGAACACCTCCAGGAAACATGACGCCCCCGAGGCCAGGTTCACCAGGAGTGCCAGTAGATTTAAACTTCCAGTCGGCTCGTCGCGCGGACGCAACAACGAGCCCATCGGATACACAAGAGCGTCCAACAAAACATGTACATTTCGAAAAGAAAACCATCGGGTCCTACGAGCAGGAACCGAAGTAGGTGGTTCCCCTGTTGTCGCCTTGAGAGCGCCTGAATTCAGAAACCCGCGATCTAGCCTTCTCGTGGATGCAGATTCGGATGTTAATCTCATAAAAATACGGGCCCTACGCCGCGAATTGGAATATGAACTCGAAAAAGCGGCCCTACTAACAGGAATAACCTTAGACCCTGTGGAGACAATTGGAACTCTGTGCGTTTCACCAGTCGACACCCCAGTTGAGTATGACGTCGTTGCGAATAACTTCCCAATCTCTCCGGACGGAATCCTTGGAAGACCTTACCTCAGGCAGGAACAGGCACAAATATCATTCCGACAAAAGGATTTTAAAACCACAAATCAAGACTTTTCCTAGAATCTTTAGAATCAAGGCAAGAACTAGGCAACCTGTGGCAATCGATGTTCTTAATTTGGAGGTCCAGGAAGGATACCTACCAAGGATCGACACTCCTAAAGGACTGCACCTGGGTGATGCTGCCGTTTCCACGCAAAAGGGAAGATGTCACGTTCTCGCGATGAACACCCTGGAAGAGGACGTCGAAATATCAATTCCTCCCCAGGAAATCATCCCTTACCATTTCTGCGATTACCCTGAGAACGAGTCTACCAATTCCGAATCTGGATATCTGGTAAAGGAGATAAGAAAGGACCTGGGGGATTCCTATGCCGATCGCGTTAGAAGAGTGAAGGAAAGCCTACATATTTCCGACCTAAATTCGGAAGAGAAAGGATACGTGCTTAAGTCGGTCGAGGATTTCGCAGATATTTTTCACATTAACGGCCAAAAAACATACAACCGCACATTTAATACAGCACAAGATCCCGACTACCGACGATGATGTTATCATGAAAAAACAATATCGATATCCTCACGAAGCATCCGAGCAGCTAGCGATGCAAATACAAAAACAGTATGAGAGTGGGATAATCGGAAACTCCAAGTCCCCATTCAACTCCCCCTTGTGGATAGTCCCGAAGAAACTTGATGCTTCAGGAGAAAGGAAATGGAGGGTCGTTATTGACTTGAGCGCACTCAATTACAGACATCCTTGACCACTTAGGAGACGCCCAATACTTCTCCGTATTCGACTTATCCAGTGGATTTCACCATGTACGTTTCAGCGCCTGATGGGTACTGTACTAAAAGGTATGCATGGTGCGGAAGTATTTGTCTACCTGGACGACATTGTGGTTCATTCCAAGGATCTAGAAGAGCATGATTTAAAGGCAAGGAAGCTATTCTATAGGCTACGGCCGGCAAATCTAAAACTTCAACCAGATAAATGCGAACTTCTGAAAAAGGAAGTAGCATATTTGGGTAACGTAATTTGCCGCGATGGGTTAAAACCCAACCCTGCCAAGATGAAAGCAATAAGAAATTTCCCACCTCCCACTACTGTTCGAAACATCCGCCATTTCCTGGGACTGTCAGGCTACTATCGTTGGTTCATAAAAGATTATGCTAAACTAGCCAAACCCTTATCAGATCTCCTTAAAAAGGATACAAAATGGGAATGGGGCACAAAACGAAGCGAAAGCTTCAGGAAATTGTACAACTGTCTATGCAATGAACCCATCCTTGAGTATCCTGACTTCAAGAAGACTTTCAAGTTCACAACCGACGCTTCAGATTGTGCCGTCGGGGCGATGCTCACTCAGGAAAGTAAAGGTATTGACTTGCCTGTTGCATACTTCTCTAGGGTTATGAACGGATATGGAAAGAATTACAACAAGGAAGAAAAGGAATGTTTTGCAATCCTCCAGGCCCTGGAAAATTTCCAACCATATTTATACGGTCGAGAATTTATACTGTCTTACGAGTACGAGCCGATTCATTGGATGAACTACATTGCCGATCCGGGGGCTAGATTATTGCACTGGTGGCATGAATTCCGAAACTACCAGTACAAATTTGAATATAAAAAGGGCAAACTAAATCCGGCCGTTGAAGCCCTGTCGGGGAACCCTGCGACGGACAAGAAGCCCTCTCCCTTAGCAAAGGACACTGAAAACGGTACGAAATCAATCAATGCAACAATTGATATACAACCTCCGAAGGTACTGGTCCTCATGCGCGCAGGGACTTCAAAGGCTAATGCAGACCAAGCAAATCCAGCAAAGGCGCACAAGGTGCTAATGCTAAGCCTGAAATCGCAAGGAAAACCGTTTTCAAACTAACAAAAACTAAGGCTCCAGCCACCCAACAAGGGCCGGCTCCTACCGGCGCGATCACTAGACCTCAACAGAAAGTCAAGCCCTCTGAACTTGATGGTAGCTCGATCTATAAACGGTTAGTGAGGCGAAGAATGATCAGCACCGCTCCAACTAACGACAATGAACCTTCAAGCGAATTTTCTAGAGAGCTATCTTCGAGCGACGAGAGCAATGACCCTTCAGACGCACCGGTGTTTCGAAAAGAACATAGCGTACCACCAAACCTTAAGCCCCCTATGCCTGCTCCCAGGGATAATATAACCCCTCAAAGTGCTCCGCCAACGATGCTAGCTCCGAACCCCTGGTTCCCACCCCTACAAGACTCCTTTGTAGATATTGCAGGCCAAAAACGCGGCCGAGATTGCAGCAGCGACGGTAGCTGCTCAAAAGGCACATGAAGCAGGAATAAAGAAATTAAGAATAAAAACTGACTCAAAGTTCTTTATTAATAGTGCCACGGAATGGATCCCAACATGGGAAGCAAACGACTGGAAGACTTACGAAATCAAACCAGTCAAAAATCGGGCCGAATTCGAGAAAATGAAGGTTGCTCTCGAGCCTTTAGACCTAATGTGGGAACACGTTCCGGGACATGAAGGAGTCTCCGGAAACAAAATGGCCGATAAATTGGCTAGAGAAGGTATTGACTGTCCAGCAACATTAGAACCCGAATCTGCAATTATCGATGTGATCGCCCTGGTTTCCGGTAGCGAAGACGACGAAAGCACGGACGCAGAAGAAACTAATAAGACTCAACAGTTTCGAAAGAAGTTGATTTTTGCGAAATCTTTTATATTTTTCTGTTGTAAAAATTTGTAATTTCTACAGTAAAAGTGTATTCATGACGTCAAACACTCAAATTAAAGAATGTAAAACTCTCCATTTTTTTTGTAATACCTTGTAGATTTTCATAACAAAGAAAAAGGCATTAATAAAAAGCTATACAATTTGTGAATTGTAGAAACTGGTACTTCGGTGTCAAATTTTCTTTTCTTCTCCACAAGAAAATACAAGAAAAATTAGCTATTTGTATTTAACTGTATTTTCCTATTAAGTTTTGAATTTTTGATCTATAATTACTGATTTTAAATGAACAGTCGAATATTTCTGAATATTCAGCAATAATTCCTTTTCTTA
>CAKNYM010046773.1:36686-62071 GCA_932195095.1 Andricus curvator | reverse complement strand
GCCAGATCGTTTGTCTTGTCAAAACCCGAAAACGACCAAAATGGTCCAAACGAAATTATTTTATTAATGTAATATTTCCATTCAATTTTCACACCCTTCCCGCTAGCTCAATACAGCGAGGGGCGAGGTTAGGAAAGACCTCAGCAAGGATAGTAAGTTCGGTGTAAATAATATTCTACTAGGATTTACGGGTAACAATCATAAAATCCTTTTTTTTACGGCCGTGGATGCCTCACATCAATCAAAATAGATCCCGTAAGAAAATAAGTATGTTTACATTAATTATACTAACCTAGGATCCACGACCCTCCAATATGGTGGCCCACTAATGACATGAAAGGTCAGGTGGGGTTACCGCCATTTTGGATGATCGAGGTGAAAGAACAAAGTACCAACTGAAACTCCACGACCCTCCAATATGGTGGTCCACTAATGACATGATAGGTCATGTGGGGTTGCCGCCATGTTGGATGATCGCTGTGAAAAGAAAATGATACCTACTGAAATTCAACGACCCTCCATGATGATGGTCCACTAATGACAGGAATGGTTTTACTAAAATTTAATACAATTACCAATTAGCAATGACACGACATTTTAAATCCCATGATATCTAATTTTAATTCAAGTCCATTACTAAACGATATCACCTGTACCGCGTGGTTGACTCCCGTCGCAACGATTTTCCATTATGGCGGTCCAGTTCTGACATGAAAGGTCAGCTAAGGTCGCCGCCATTTTGGAAAATCGTACATGTTAAAATTTTACTCCCGAACGAGACAGACCCTGAAATTTAAAACGAATATACCCGTCACTCCAATACTATTAGTCCTAACTAATTACGACCAATTCTATCCACCAATGTCCCCACCACACTGAATCCCGCCGACACTACACTTAGATTTGCACGAAGGCGAAATAGGAAGACATACCTCCAGATGATTCCTCGCTCGATTCCCAAATCAAAAAGAATAATTAATCAGCTTCACGCCCAAACGGAATTTCCTGGCGGGTTACTGTTATAAGCCCAAATCAATTTGGCACTCAATAATCCTCAGCGTGATTAAATTGGTAATAGATTCCAGAGTGACTGGCAAGCAGGCCGATGGTCGAACACAGAGTGATTGCTACGACGCGGAGAACGATTTTTGGCGCGTAGGCCATAGGTTGCACACCCAGACGCACAACTATACTTAACGAGAAACTGTGTGAAGGCGCGTTCACAATAACGTCCCATGGTGACTCGCCATTTTATCTAGTGCTTTTACTAGCCTAGTCCATAGTCTGTGGCGAGTCACGCAGTTAACCTGCGCCACGGCGCAGATTTAAAATTCTTCGCTTTAATAGTTTTTATTTTTTTTTTATTTAAAATCTTCCGATCTAATAGCATAGGTTGTAGTTTGAAAGATTTTCTTTGACTCGAGCCACCCCGTACTTTCGAGAACGAAAAGGTAAAATCTGGTGTGATTTGTTACGAGCGATGCTGGGTAAATTTAATTTTAAGTCTCATTCTGGCTCAGTGTAAAATAATATTTCACACTGTATTAAAATCATGACTACGAAGCAGATACAACCCTCCCTAGTGATCGCGGGACCTTGTAGCTGGTGGGAGGGCTTACGGGGCTCATTGACCACAGATACGATATAGGTGAACCTGAGGGGCCGTATCGCGAGGTGTGGCAACTCTGGGGAACTGACGGACTCTGGTCGGTGAGACTTAATCCAAGGAGCGATCCTTCCAGGGGGTAATACGAAGCCCACTGGAATATCGAGAGCGCGAGTTCTCATGCTCTTAAGCTAAGATGCGATCGCCGTGTCGAGGGCTGAATGGCACCAGGATCAACAAATCCTTGAACGCCTTGGCCTGCCCCCCTCAGTAGAGGTGGTCAGGCGGGGGTTTCAAAGAAGGTGTCTTAACGGAGACTTTGGGACACCAGGTCGAATCCCATAGTATTTAGACCCGCCCCCTGCAAGCGGGGCTCTGTGGGGGGTGTTTCTTATTTCCCTAGCTTCTCGTGGGACATCAATGTTTCCAACAAATTTTAAAAAATAAAACATAAACGATGAGGGATCCGTTTCGGATCCATCATCCAACCCACCGCCAAAATAGGGAGGCTCCGTAGGGGGCAACCCTCCAGAGGCGGTGCGAAATAGTGAATATGGTGGAGACAATTATGTCGAAGCCGTGGAAATGCAGCTAACGGAACTCTACGTAGGGGAGAGGCACCGTAGCGGAGCACAAAAAGGGATAGCCCGGAATGCGCGGCTCGCAAACAGCAGCCAAGGCTCCTCACAGGGGGCAGTGGCTGCGCAAACTTTACCCGGAGCAACTCCTCAGGCTTATTCTATAGGCAAGAGGAAGAAGGGCTCCGGAGAAACTCCCCCAAACAGGGAGTTGAAACGGCAGAAGGCTCTGGTAACACAGGGCCTTACTTTCGCGCAGATGGCCAACAACGCCCTGGTGAGAGTTGTCGTTGCATCGGGTTATCCTGATGACTGTCTAACTCTCGAGGATTTGGACTGGTTGAGGGATGAAATCTCAAAAGGGATTGACGCGTTACCTCGCGAGGGGCGCGCCCCCAGATTCGACGACATCTTCATTAGGTCTGGGGCCATCGTTGTGGAGGCCGCGGACATCTGGTCGCGAGACTGGATTGTGGAGAAAACCCCAATGTTCAGGCTTAGAGAAGGTCTGAACTTGGAAGTCGAGAGGACGGAGTGTCTGCAAAGGTACCGCAAAGCGACCGAACTGATTCCCGGTAACCCCGAGAGTCCGGCGACCGTTCCGGGGCGCCTGAGTTTTCAGAACCCGTCTCTACGAACTGATTCGTGGAAGGTGTTTTCCGACAGGCAGGGATCCAGGCCGAAGGGGAGAGGCTGGATTCTAGTCGTTGGTCTTTCCGAATCTTCAATCAGAGCCCTTGCGGCTCTAGATTATCGTTCTGATCTAGGGGCGAGTAGGGTTACCTTCCGGGTGACGGAACTGCGATCCGCAGGGGTCCCAGAAGCGTCCGGAGGTGCCCCGAACTAGCCTTCCAATGGCTGAGACGGGAATCTCCATTACGCAGATTAATTTGCACCACAGCAAAGGCGCCGCGGCGGTTTTAGCCAGACGCATGTCTGTGGTGCAGACAGGGCTCGCCCTAATCCGAGAACCCTGGTTATACAGGGAAACGATTTGTGGCTTGTCAGGATGTGGCTCCATATATAAGGGGCCACACGAAAAAACGCCAAGGGCATGCATTGCCGTCAAGGGTATGGATGAGAACAAGATTCCTCTGCTGTTGGGCTGTGATGCAAACTCTCACCACACGGTGTGGGGAAGCACAAACATCAATGACAGAGATAGAGATTTAATTGAATACATAGCGGGCACAGACCTAGAGATGCTGAATCGGGGTTATACTCCCACATTCCAGACTAAAAACAGGAGTGAGGTTCTCGATTTGACTCTATGTTCAGGTGCACTGAGGAGCAGGGTAGTGGATTGGATAGTCTCCGATGAGGAGTCTCTTTCGGAACACAAACACATCATGTTTCGATTAACCTTAGGTAAACCAGTGGTTTCTAATATTAGAAACCCCAGAAATACACTTTGGGACTCATATAAAGAGGAACTCAATGGGAGGCTTGCGGAATTCCCCACAAGCTATGGTACCATTGATGAGTTGGACCACGCCGCAGATTTTTTGCGAAGGGCTCTCACAACATCATATGAGAACAATTGCCCTACAAGCACAATTAAGTCTAGGAAGGGAGCAGAATCACCTTCGGACTGGGACATCTATAAGACGGCCCAGTGTGAATACAATAAAAAAATAAGGAAGTATAAGCAGGAAGATTGAAGGGGCTTCTGCGAGGAATCGAAAAACATTCCGGAAACAGCAAAGCTCCACAAGATTCTGGCGAAAAATTCGCAAGCTCGCCTCGGGCTCATAAGGCTTGATACTGGTGAGTTTACCGAAGATGGAGAAGCAACGCTGAATCACCTGATGGAAGTTCACTTCCCGGGTTTTGAACGAATCCGAACCGATCAAGAGGAGGAAGGCCGGGGCCAAGGTGTGGAAAGGGCCGACTGGAATTTCGCCGCTAAGGTCGTTGATTACAAAAAGGTGGAATGGGTCGTAGGGTCCTTCAGTCCCTTTAAATCACCAGGGGCGGCTGGCATTTATCAAGCGCTTTTACAAAAAGGCATGGATTTAGTCGTCTCTCCTCTGACAAAATTATTTAGAGCAAGTATAGCCCTTAAACACGTGCCATCGGCATGGAAGGATGGCAGAGTGGCCTTCATACCCAAACCTGGGAGGGAGGGTTACACTGCTGCCAAAGATTTCCGAACAATCAGCCTAACGTCTTTTATCTTGTAGACGCTGGAGAAGTTGATCGAGAGATACATTAGGGATGAGGTACTCTTGGCCTCCCCGCTGCATAGAGGGCAGCATGCTTTCCAGGCAGGCTGCTCGGTAGAAACTGCGCTTCATGCTGTTGTGGCAAAATTGGAGCAGCCGTTGGAACAAAAGGGGTACGCTGTGGACGCTTTCTTGGATATACAGGGTGCTTTCAGCAATATTCCTCCAGAAGTCATCTGTCGAGAGGCTTTGAGATGTCGTGTGCCGGACCAGCTAGTATGCTGGATAAGAAGCATGCTACACCGAAGAAGACTCGAAACCAGATGGGGTGAAGGCCTATTACGGGGGATAGCTCCGAGGGGTTGCCCACACGCGGATGACTTTGTAATCCTAGTCAGGGGGGCTCATCTGGAAACGCTGATGGGTCTTATAAGGTCGGCGTTGCGCATCGTAGAGCTCTGGTGTGATAGCTCAGGTCTCTCGGTAAATCCGGAAAAGACCAATCTGGTCTTTTTCACGAGAAATTATAAAGTTTCGAGAGTTGACGCTCCTGTATTCTGTGGTGGGAAGCTGCCGTTTTCAGACTCAGTTATATATCTGGGAGTAATCCTAGATACCAAGCTGAACTGGGCAAAGCACCTGGAGACCCAATGCAGGAAATTTGTCATGACTTTTTGGATGTGCAGGAGAGCCTTTGGGTTGACGTGGGGGCTAGGGCCTAAAATGCTTGCATGGCTCTACTCTGCTGTCTTAAAACTCAGGCTCCTACATGTGGCCGTGGTCTGGTGGCCACGGGTTGAACTTAAAACAATGCAGGACACGCTGCGAAGATTACAAACGCTAGCATTCAGGGGTTTGACTGAAGCAATGAGGCCTGCGCCCACAGCGGCGATAGGATTCATGCTCTGTGAGAAACCCCTAAATGTTGCGATAACCGCCAGAGCGGCACACGCGATGGGCCGCCTGGCAAGAGCAAATAGATGGACTCCAGGGACTAGACACACTAGACTCCCGAGTGATATCAGCACACTGCCGATTCTACAGATGAGGCAAGATAAAATAACAAAGCGCTTCAACTTCGCCACAGCTTTCTCTTTTTTACTCTATACTGCACGTACGGCTACGAGCAGATGTGTTTCTGCCAAGCATAAGCTACCTTTCACCCCCCCCCTCTCTCTCTCTCTCTTCCCAATACATCCATCTCATTCCCCGCCTCACAATTCTACTCTCGTGCGTTTCGACAGACCAACGCATGGGGAGAAACGTCAAAACAAAGCCACGTGCTTCGTTCAGCCTACCAACAAGGCCTCTTTATGCCCATAGAGTATAGAACTCGAAATAATTGATGATAATTATGCGATAACAATTAATCAATAATTAATTATATTAATGATTGATTGACTGTATCAATTGCATCACATGAATTATTGGAAAGAATCAAAATTATGGTCGAGTATAATAAATAACAAAATCATATTCTGGTTGGAAACCTTGAACCTGTAATCATATCCTTTTTTGATTACAAATTTGATTGAGTCATCATGACAGTCTCGAGGCTCTAGAGTCTGAATGCTGATGAAGCTCCTGCCTCATATGCACTTAGATAAGAACACAATGCAGATAGCTTCTGCAAGTTATCAAAACCCAACTATGAGTCCCACGAAATCCCTTCCACTCCTACCCAAGATTCTCCCTACCTTGCAAAAATCCCTTCCATAATTACCCCTCTTATGAACGGACGAGCTACATATCATCAAAATCATCATCGCAGTCATTCGAGCAACCTGGTACCAACCAGAACTACTCTACTTAGAGGGAACACCCCTGTCTCGCCCGTCCGCCTTCGGAACGTTTAGTTTGCATTATTTCAAGCTAATCGAAATTTCGTAAGTCCACTATACCTCCTATCCTCGTTAAGAACATTTAGTCTAGCCAGTAACAGGAGTGACCGTCCTAAATATGCGTAAAGTGATCTAGTGCAGGAAAGGGTTAAATTCAATCGTTCGGACGTTGAACAAAATTAATCTTCCTGCCGACGGAAGGCAGGACTGAATCAAGCCCGTGAAAAAAACAAAGTTTCAAGAATTAGTCTAGAGAGAACTCCACCTTTTCGAATCACAAAACGAAGATCGTATGCTTTCTTCTGTGTGTGAGAGGAAAAATATATTTTGTCACGAAGAACATTCAGTATAGTGAAACTGGGTTTTAAATCCAATCTCTGATGAGATATTAGGAATCACTAATTTTCATCATTATAACCCGTGACGCAAGGGGTGATTCTGCTCAGCAGAATCACCTTTTCCCTACTTGTATCTATTGGAAAGAATTACACACAAAATCTCCCAAAGAGTTACAATTTCTTATAAATTAATTTTGTGTTATTTGACTTCGGTAATTGCCGATAAAAAACTCAAAGAACACAATTGAAGAATATTTATTCTCTTTTTGGAACAGTGGACTCAAATCATTTATACCTATATTATAATATGATTTACAGTGTTCGAGAATTAAAACAAAGAAAGAAAATATTTATCTCAATGAGCCGTGCTCGTGTTGAGAAAGGACAGAAATACCCAAGCAAATACGATATTCCTGACTGGTTTCTCGTAAATTAGCACCAAATACCTTGAAGCATTGCTACCTTCGCGTCATGCGAATCCCCTCGGCTGGTGAACGCGCGCGAAGGAAAATCGATAAAAGTATATACAGGATGTTTTTGTTAACTTGAGACAACGAAATATCTCAAAAAATACGCATCCTACGGAAAAAATGTCTGGAATAAAAACTTTTTATTTTCGAGGGGGAAAAAAGATTTGCTAAAATTTACCCCCCCCCCCCAGGAGGCAGGGGTAGGGGTAACTTTGTAATTTCAAATGGCAACCCCAATTTTTTATCACAGATTCAGATTCTCCTCCTTTACGAAATACGTAAGTTTTTTCCGGAAAATTTGTTTCGATTTGCGATAGATGGCGCTGCAATTGCGAAAAATGAAATTGTTGACACTACTTTTAGCTCTACCCAGGAATAACGACGCGAACGTAGTAGTTGTCTATTCCCTTCGGGGTGCTTAATTTCGGTGAGTCCCCTTGCCTCTCACCATCCATCGGGGTGCTTGAACTTTTGGCAACGGGACAGTAAAAGTGATAAAACTGTCGAAAACCATTCCCGAATGCAGTTGATTGACGACAGTCGATTTTGGATGTAGACATTACATATCATCGAGTCTCCACTGTCTACAATCCTCGACGTCATTCCGGCCCAGCGATAACCGCGTCGGTCCGTGCTTAACGTTTATTCATTAGGAAGGTTGATTGTGTTCATTTGATTTGGGTGTGTTGGTTGCTTTTGTTTGGGTTATTTTTGTTGGTCACGTTCGTTTGAGCTGGTTTGGGTGTCGTTGTATTTCCTCATTACCTTACTTCATTACTTTTACAATGGAAATTATATCTCAGCAACAGAAGTTTGTCAAGTAACAGTTACTGGAGTTGATAATGAAATTGCAATTTTAGCTGCAGTCACTCATGACCCTCATGTTAGTACTCGACAACTAAGCCGCGATTCCGGAATGTCTCTATCCAGTGTTTGGAAGGTATTAAAACGTAATAATTATCATCCGTATCATATTTCACTGCATCAAGAACTTCATGGCAATGATTTTCACAACCGAGTGACATTTTGTCAATTGTCGGTTCAGCAGATACAAGGAAACCCGAATTTCTTTTTTCTAGTACTCTTCACAGACGATTCGTCTTTCACAAACCATGGTAACGTTAATCGGCACAACATGCATTATTGGAGTGTAGAAAATCCACATTGGTTGCGTGAAGTTGAGCATCTGCGTCCATGGTCCGTGAACGTTTGGTGTGGAATAATTGGAGATCAACTTATCGGTCCGTATTTTATTGATGGAAATTTGAACGGTGAAAAATATTGTAAATTTTTAGAAAATCAACTGCCAATATTGCTGGAAGACCTAAGCTTGGAAGTGCGACAAAACATGTGGTTTCAACATGACGGTTGTCCAGCACATTATGCGGCAATCGCGAGGGAAGTACTCAATCGCGAATTCAATGGACGATGGATCGGTAGAGGAGGTCCAGTAAATTGGCCTGCCAGATCACCAGATCTTACGGCGCCGGATTTCTATTTGTGGGGTTATCTAAAGAATCGCGTATATCAAGAAGTGCCCACAACTCGTGATAACATGATCGAGCGAATCAGGTCTGCTTGTGCACAAATATCACCAGACACAATTCGCAGTTTTGTGGAATCTTTCAAAGCTCGGATTAACAAGTGCATCGAAGTGCGAGGACACCATTTTGAGCACTTATTGTAAAATAATTAATCGAAATCAAGCATCCCTGTGGTTAGAGGCAAGGGGACTCACCGAAATCAAGCACCCCGATGGATGGTGAGAGGCAAGGGAACTCACCGAAATTAAGCACCCCGAAGGGAATAGACAACTACTACGTCTGCGTCGTTATTCCTGGGTAGAGCTAAAAGTAGTGTCAACAATTTCATTTTTCGCAATTGCAGCGCCATCTATCGCGAATCGAAACAAATTTTCCGAATAAAACTTACGTATTTCGTAAAGGAGAATCCGAATCTGTCACAAAAAATTGGGGTTGCCATTTGAAATTACAAAGTTACCCCCACCCCTGCCTCCTGTGGGGGTGGGGTAAATTTTAGCAAATCTTTTTCGCCCTCGAAAATAAAAAGTTTTTATTCCAGACATTTTTTCCGTAGGATGCGTATTTTTTTTAGATATGTCGTTGTCTCAAGTTAAAAAAAAAATGTCACAGACCCGTCTGGACAAGTAAGAATCGTTGTGTGAATACACGATCGCCTATATAAAATCTAATCTGCGTAAGAATCTTCTCTTTCTCAGAGAGAAATTCTAGTGGACTATACGTCCCTTCTATCTAATCTGAAACTAAACGAAATAATTTTCCAACGTGCAGACAATTAGGGAAACCTAATTGGATTACTCTGTGAGAGGGAACCGCAATTCTTCCCCTAGAGCTGGTGCTCTTGCTGACGCATCGGGAGAAAAACGAGCTTTCTTGTCGGAAGCAGTGCTCCCAACGCGTGCACCTTACACTACTGCGCATGCGACGCATAAGGCGCTTCATTGGCTGCCGTTCGCGCGCTTGTTTGAAATGTTATAATACCATTTTTTAAATTTATCATTAATTATTAGAAATAATTATATTTTAACATGTCCAAGTGGTCCGTGGATAGTTTTTTAATATATTCTGAGCATTAGGTTAAAAAATAAAATGAATATTCCGAAAATAAAAAATATCATGTTATTTAATGTAATCTTTTTTTATTTTTTACAATCTTATGCTCAGAATATATTAAAACCCATGCACCTACCACTTGAACATGTTAAAAAAATGATTTTTGATGATTAATAATAAATATAAAAAAATTGTATTTTTTAACATTTCAAATAAGCGCAGTAGTGCAAGGTGCCCGCGTTGGGAGCACTGGTCGGAAGCGACTATTTAACAGCTCACCCCTCTAGTAGCCATGTAAGTCCCCACTCCGGTGTTGCCTGTGCTACCTGTGCACTGGTGACAATTCGAAGAGGGTTTACCGGATACTACTTACTATGTCGGTAAACTCTATCGCTTCCTTATCGATTCGCGATATGTTATGTTCCTCCACGAAGGAACTCCTCAATAGCCGTACACAGAATTCTCATGTTTTTTTTTTTAATATTTTCAAAAATTTTGAAAATGAGCTAACTTTTTGAATTTTTATCCAAAATAGGTGGCTAACAAACTTGTCCTTAAATTTCAGGCCTTAAAACAATGAGCTAAACCTCAATCCAACCTGATCATTTTTTCGAAAGTTATCATGCCTAACGCCCACTTTGTTATCAAAGAAAGAAAGAAATTTAAAAAAAAATTCTAATTTCCCCGCACAAATCGCCTTAAAATTTAGTTTCCTTTCATTTATGGAGGAAAGCTTAAACCGGACCATAATTTTAAGTTCTAGACTAATTTTTCTAGAAATGTTATGCTGGGAAAATTCTCTGAGAATCATCGCAAGTGATTTGGAGGAACAAAAAAGTGAAAAACGTCGGTCACTGTCATTTTTAGCGTGATAACCGTACAGTTTCATTGTAAATCCCAAAGGTATCTGTTAATCTTAAGACCGATCCACACATTCGTTAATTGTCGTGTGCCGAATATTTGCGTTTTGCCTAGTATTTAATCCCCAAATGTTCGCCAAGTAGCGAGCATATCCGAGTACAGGTATCCAGAAATGCGCACATTGCCAAGTGCCGAAAAGTTTTATAAACGGCGAATATTCGCTTTTCTCTCTTCAATGTGTGGATGCTCGTTCCAAACGTCATTTTCTCACTCTACTCACCTTGGCGCTCGCGATGGGAGTTCGGCAAGTGATATTGATGTTCGCACGACTAGCGAACATTCATCTAGAGTAGACCCGTCCACACTACTAGGTACTCCGAAAATTTTTACTCGGCACATCTATTCTTGATTTTCTTTAATTTTTCATAGATACCTTACCACGTCATCTAAGAGCATTGCAAGTATAAAAATGGGATCTCTTTTCCATTTTTCAAACTAGTGTATTTTTAACGAATTTTTTAATTCAAAGGGGTTGCTTTGGGGTGGCTTCCACATTCATTAGAGGAATTAAAATTTTTGATGGTGCTTTTGGCATGAAATGCTGCCATAATCAGTAAAAATATTTTGACTGTTTAAATTAGTGTATTTTTTCTGAACTTTTGTAATGTAAGAGGTTGATTTGGCGTGGGTTCCACATGCATTATAGGGATACAACTTTTTTCTTGTGCTTATGACATGAATGGCTGTCATAGTCGTTAAAAATACTGCGACTTTTGCAACTAGTGTATTTTTACCAAAATGTTTTAGCATAAGTGGCTGATTTGGAGTGGGTTCCATATGCATTAGACTATTTTAGGGATGAAACTTTTTTGTGTTGCTTTGGCACTCCATCAGCGAAAAATAATTTTCAGCGCAGAAATAATCAGCGCAGATTTTTTAAATGAAATTGTTTGTAAAATAAAAAATTATTGTTTTGTCCTGAAGTATCATAAGGGAAAAATTTCTCCAAATAATTTTGAATTGATTCCGCTGAAAAAAGGAAATCTGCTGTTGGAAAATTAACGAAAATCTGTATTTGTTTATCACATTGACTTCAGTAATAAAAAATTGGTATAAGATATAAAAAATGGTACTTAGTATTTATTATGAATAAATTTCTTATCAATTTTGTTAAATAAACGCAGTGTTTAGAGCGTAACATGACTTAGATACGGATTTGTTTGTTACATTTGTTTACCCTACTAAAAAAAAGTCAGGAATCGGCACAAATGGTCAGCAGTTCTGCCGAATGCTGACCATTCCTGACGACTCTGAATGTTTCTGAAGATATGCTAATTCACATCCTATCAGGTAGCTCATCGGCTAGGACCGCAGGTAGTCCAACCCAAAAGGATTAAAAATTGAAAATAAATTTTATTTCAATGTTGCATATACAGATTCAAAAGTTAGAAATGCAGACTCTACGGGTGTCGACGATTTTAGATACCTAAAAATTGTTCTACAAAATTTTAAATTAGGATAAATATAACGTTTCTTGTAAAGAGAAAGGAATGCATAAATAAATATATATGAATAATATAAGTAATCTGGGAAATATAAAAGGGATTAGGTTTTATGGCATTCTATTCTTGGACCCCTAATGAAAGGATTATCCTTCGAGCCCAAGCTCTGACGATTTCTGAACATTTCTCATGAATTCTGGCTTTTCCTGTTGATTTCTATCGAGAAACGTAACAAAAGTGGTCAGAAATGGTCAGAAGTCCTGACTTTTTTTTGACGATTCCTGACTTTTTTTTAGTAGGGTATAACAGTGACAATTACATTGGGGAAAGAATAAATGGTATCTGAGCAATATTTGTACGTATATCAAAAAAAAAAAAAAATTGCAAAATGAAGCATCTAATTATTTTTAATCTTTAAATAGCATTTTCACTTCAAAATTTGTTAGTAACAAAATTAACAAATTTTTGTCAATGTTTTTACCTACTGAATATTATTTTTGAGGAGTTCCTTTACCGATTTCATGATGTTTTGCACAAATATGATTGTTTGCAAAAAAAGGGGATCGTTTATACCATTAAGCCATTTCCCTTTCAGGGTAGGCGTGACACACTACCCGATTCGAGTAGTGTTTCTAGGTTAGTTTCTTGTAGTAAATAAATACAAGTGTGGGCTCACCACACCCACGATGTGCCAACAGCACTCAGTTTTCTCGAATGGTCACCCATCCAAGTACTAACCGCGCCCAACGCTGCTTAACTTCAGTGATCTGACGAGAACTGGTTTTTTCAGCGTGGTATGGCTGTTTTTTAAAAAAGCTCTATTTTGTTATTGAAGAAAGAAATTTAAAAAAGGATTTAATTGCCCAGCACAAATCTCGTTGAAATCTAGTTTCCTCTCCTTTCTGAAAGAACGCTTAATTCGGATACAAATGTACAATTCTAGTCTAATTTAACTAGAAAAAAATGTCCGTGCCCCACTGTGCTTTGGCGCACGACTAAAAAGCGGTTCTTATCTAAAAACCGGTTCTTTTTCAGTTTTTATTTGAACCCATGTAGAAGATTCTAGAATGTGCTATGATTTTTTATAGACTTGAAAAAGGGCAAAAAATACATTTTTTGTCTATCTGACCCCGTTCATCAAGAAAACTAGACATGCTCAAGTATTTGTCTCAACGAATTCCTGCGGGGAAAATACTGTGAAAATCATCCTGAATGATTTCAAGGAAGGTATCTGTTTATCTTAGGAAACATGTTTGGAATGTTTGGAAATGTGGAAATGTAAGAACGCTTGCATCTATTTATTCGCAAGCAGTTTACATATGCGAGTGTGTGTGTGAACTTGTCCGACCATCTTCGTTGACACGTCAGTGCGCGAATTAACGAGCACCGCCCAGGTCATGATCGGCTCATGAACCTAAGTACAAAAATGTTATTAATTAAAAATCTCGCATGTGTCAAACTTTTGTGAACTTAAGTGCAACTCGTTAAAAGGATAACAATAAAGTGATCTTTTATATACCTTACTGCCAAATTATAACTATTTTCTTTGCAGTTTTTCCCTCTCGAATCCGTGCATGCATAGTTAATTATTAGATGATTTTCATAGACATTTAATAACTAATAATGCTAACATTTTTGGTCCTTCGAGCCGGATGCGGGAGTGTAAGGAAAAAATAACTCAAAAAGTGAAAAAATTGGCTTTAAAATCGGGTTAGAAAAGTTCGCGCCGACAAACTGTCGAGAAAACCAGTATAGCGTCAACCGTCGTTACATTTGAATTTCAAGTGCGGTATTCGCTCCATTGATTTTGACCTGGAATATTGTTGTGGAAAATTGCTCTCACAATTTTGTGGCCTTCTTTTTTGGATACAGTGTCGTTTACATACTAAGAGAATTTCGAACAGTGCAGTGATCGAAAGATTAAGCGGAGAAAGATATTGGAAGTGAGACATATTACTCTTCGTGTGTTTTGCGTGCGTGAATGACGTCACACGCACAAAAGGAAAACCACGACCCTGTTTATTGTGAACCGAGATTGCATCTCTCTTCACCGCTTCCTATTTCTCATCGATCTCATTGCTACTCAAGGGAACGTTATCTTCAGATACTCCTATTATTTCTGCCTTCATCGATTTTCTACTGCTGCCAGTTTTCAGTCCAAGCAGCTGTTAATAGCTGTCTTTATACTGCTTTGTGTTCATATATAGAATTAAAGCCTCGCTTTGGAACGAAAAGTGTCTACAAGGCAAGTCTTATGGTGTTCCACTTCGCACTCTACGAAGTTTTCAGCTGTCTCCTTCTCATTACGCTGGGACAGTCTTATAATAATTGAATAAACACGTAAGGTTGCTTTACTTATCCTCTTATATTTATGTTTTGACAGCATCAGTATCACTATAATATAAAAGTCACATACTATATATTTTACCTTTACGGCTGCTTGTACGCCAAAGGAGTATTGTTTACTTGAAATTTTGACAACCAGCTGAAAATTTTCTCTTCAGCTAAATTCGAATTTGTATACTTATTTCTAGCTTATTATTTGCTAGTCTCTCTGCGTAATATTTTTTCAAATCATTATGTCTACAATGGAAGCATTATGTATCGAGCTTGTTTGATTGCAAGAAGCTATTATGCGTACAGAAATTAATTTTAAGAAACTCGCACTCGTTAAACGAAACGAAACAAGTGTCAGATGCTTAGATCTAGACTTACAGGCTAGAGTGCTCTATACGTCTGAAGAGAATAAGAAAACAGAATATTTTACTAAAAGTCAATTTTTACAAATTGAAGAGGCTTATGTCGCAGCTCTCGACTATTTAAATTCAAAATTGCATACTTTTGTTTTAAATGCTGCGGCAATAGCTAATCAATCAACGCGAGAAAACATTACTAAACAAAGTTCTACTATTCGTAGGTTACCTAAAATTACGTTGCCTGAATTCTCAGGCAATTATGTTAACTGGGAAAATTTTCGTGATCTGTTTGAGACGTTGATTGTCAATAACGATTCTTCATGTAATGTGTCTCCTTTACACTATCTGAAAACTTCTTTGATAGGTGACGCTGGCCATGTAATTAAACATGTAACAGGGACCCAAACAAATTTCAGCACTGTTTGGGGCACAATTAAACTCCGCTATGACAATAAACGTGCTCTGATTAATGCTCATTGACAAGCAATCGCGTCTATTCTGAATGTCTCAAATGACCCTGTAGTGGAATTGCGGGTGTTACGCGATACTACAAATGAAGCTTTAACATGTTTAAAGAATTTAAATCAATGAACTCAGCATTGGGGTGATATTATGGTTTTCGGATAGTGCGTAAATGGGATATGTCGTCATTGAAGGAATGGGAGACATATTTGGGATGTGATACTGACTATCCTACTTTCAAAAAATTAGATGATTTCTTAGAAACACGCATTCGCACTTTAAAGGCGATTCAACTATCAAAATTTAATCACTCGGAAAAGAGTAAAAATAATAAAGGGCAGTCAGTTAGAGGTCACAATGCCTCTACCAACTCTAAATGTTTAATGTGCAAAGAGAGTTATCATTTATTTAAATGTAAACAATTTAGAGAATTATCGACTGACCAACTCAAGAAACTTGCTTTGCGACACCACTGTTGTTTAAATTGCCTAACGCCAGACCATTAACCATTTAATTGTTCCAGCAAGTATACATGTGGTAAGTGCAAACGTCAACATAACACGTTGCTACATTTTGAATTCAAATCTCATCCAAACTTTACTTTAACAATGCCGGCGTTGACTGCACCTAACACGCTCGCGATCAGTTCTCAAGTGGCCGGAACTAGCAATTCGGGAGTAATAATAAAGGCAGTATCGGATACCCCTCCCTCTCTATCAATAAAGGGAGTCCATCATTCGTATACAATAGGCTCTATTAACAATGACGCCAACGTTTATTTTTTAAACAGTAAACGCGATCTTTCACGCTCAACTTTACTAGCAACCGCCGTAATCAATGTACGAGCTGATAATGGCCGGGTTCGTGAATTTAGAGTTCTCCTAGATCAGGGTTCAGAGTGTTCTTTTCTATTTAAAAGATTAATTAAAATTTTGAATTCTAAGTATCAAATGGTTAATGCACTAGTGTACGGAGTAGGAGGTGAGGTGATAGGTGCTGAAAAAAAGTTAGCTTAAATATTACTTCTGCCGAAAATGGGTATGCTCGAACCAGTATTTATGCAGGCGTTAGTATTAAGGGAGCTTTCGTTAGCAGATCCCGATCCATTTAGCTCAGAAAGTATAGATATTATTTTAGGAGCAGATATCTTTGGATCCTGCCTCTTACCAGGACTTAGACAAGGTGCGTTTAGGTTCACTGACAGCTCAAGATTCCTCTTTGTACTTTGAATACGATGAATTTCTAACTGAATATGAAGTTAGGGTACATGGAACGTGTCCAGGAGTTTTGTAATATTGATACTTCCCGAACAATTTATTTACCTCATCACCCTGTTGTTCAGGATAGTAGTTCTACTACTCGTCTAAGAGTAGTATTTAATGCTTCGAGTCTAACTTCCAATAATACGTCTTCAAATTCGCATCTTTATTTAGGGCCTAAAATTCTTACAGATCTAGTCCTCATTACATTACGCCGGCGTTTTCATCGCTTTGTCTTTGTAGCCGATGTAGAAAAACTGTTCAGACATATTTTGATCGACCCTCGTGATAGGAGATATCAACGTATAGTTTGGTATTCTACTAAACAAAAGCTTGAAGCTTGGGTTTTAAATACGGTCACATACGGCACAGATTGTGCTCCTTACATCGCTAATCGAGTCATCCAACAGTTAGCAACTAATGAGGGTTCTAAGTTCCCTGCAGCCAAATCAGTTCTTGAAAATAATGTTTATGTAGATGATGTACTTTTTGGTGCTGATCAAATAGACGAAGCTCGAGAATTGAGAACACAAGTTATTGAACTATTCAAACAGGGGTGTTTTCATCTAAGGAAATGAACAAGTACTAATGAGTTACTATTATCAGACTGTCCATCAGAAACTCATGAGAGAGCATTTGATTTTCATATAGATGAGGAGATAAAATGAAAAGTTTTAGGTTTGCAATGCGATCCCATATGAGATGTTTTCCAATTCAAAGTAGAGTCCTGACCTATAGAATAAAAGTTTTAGGTTTGCAATGGGATCCTACATCAGATGTTTTCCAATTCAAAGTAGAGTGCCGACCTATGGTATCTCCGACTAGGCGCCTAATTCTTTCTGTTATAGCGAAGTTATATGATCCACTCGGCTGTCTATCTCCGGTAGTAATAGTCGCTAAGCGCCTAATACAACAGCTATGGTTTCAAAAACTTCAGCGTGATGAGCCGTTACCCACAGACTTAGAAGACCATTGGTTCAAATATTATAAGAGTCTTACTGCACTTCAAGCTATTCAGATACCGCAATGGACTAGTCAAAGCGCTGACATTTTAGGTTGCGAACTGCATGGCTTTTCTGATGCTTAGAGCAGAGCCTATGCAGCAGCCGTGTACCTCCGCATTATTCAGGAGAACGGAACTGCACAAGTTCCCTTATTGACTGCCAAGTCTAGGGTGGCTCCTATTCTTCCGGTAACCTTAACTAGACTCGAATTATTCGGAGCTCAATTATTAGCTAAGACCTTGTAATTCATTATTACAATGATGGGTCTTGAAAATATCCCACTTTACTGCCACACAGATGCTTCAGTGGTTTTAGCTTGGCTTACCAAGCATCCTTCTACCTGGCGTACTTTTGTATCCAATCTAGTAGCTTACATTCATGAGCTCATTCCAAATGCCAAGTGGAGACATGTTTCCGCCAAGGAAAATCCCGCTCATTGTGCTTCCAGGGGTCTTTCCCAGAAGAGTTAAAGGATCATCCCTTATGGTGGCATGGCCCACGCTGGCTAGGCAAACATTCTACAAGTTGGCCCATGCAATAAAGCAAGCTAAGCGATCCTTCGATTTGACTGATAGGTTACCGTCTTGGCCAAAATTGTTGAGAGTGACTGCTTACTGTACCCGTTTTGTCACAACCTTCCTAATCAAGGCTGGTAGGTTACCGAAGGTAGCCGTTTCTGGATGCGTTTGGTGTAATGAGTTTGGGAGGACGTTTACATAATGCTCTAATCATTTAAAATGAGAAGCATCCTATTATTTTAACACGTCATCGAATAAGTGAGCTCGTTGCTCAACATGCTCACTCTAGGTCACTCCATGGCGGTGAAAAAATTGATTAACGCCTGTGTTCCATGCGTGAATCAGCGAGCTACAGTTCCGCAGCAGCTCATGGGTAGCGTTCTGAACATTCGAATCACTCCGAGTCGTCCCTTTACGCATACTGTGGTCGACTACGCACATCCTTTCAAAGTACGCGGATCTCCGGGTAGAGGGCAAAAAGCTGCGAGGGTTACGTCGCCTTATCAGTTTTTTGCGTAACTCGAGCCATACATTTGTAGCTTGTTTTAGATTATACTTCTGATGCGACAATGGAACCACATTTCAGGGAGCTGAAAAAAGCTACGTAATTGCCTTTTGAACTTACCTAATGATAGGGCTTTTGAGAATCAGCTTGCCACTCAAGGAACGGCTTGGCACTTTATTCCGTCTACTGCACCTCATTTCGGGGGTCTGTGGGAGGCTGGGGTCAAAAACTTCAGAAATCACTTTCGCCGAATAATGGGGTCTAGAACTCTCACTTTCGAAGAGTTCTATGCCACTCTTACGAAAATTGAGGTAGCTCTTAATTCACGTCCAATAGGTATTGAACAACAGGGCATTTTTTGATTGGGGTACCACTATCGAGTTCCCCTGAAAAATCAGTTGAATTTGTACCAGAGAACCGACTATATCGTTGGCAGGTCGTTCAACATATACCGGAGATTTTTTGGCGAAGCTGGGCTGTGGAATATTTGCATTCTTTACAGCGCCGATACAAGTGGACACGTGGACAATCTAACCTCAAAATCGTTGACTTAGGATTAGGGCGCAATGATGGTCTCACTCCAACAAAATGGTCGCTCGGTCGCGTAATCAAATGCTATCTAGGTAAAGATGGCTTAGTTCGCTCAGTTCGCATTAAAACGGCCACTTCAGAATTCGACCGACCGATTGTTAAGCTTTGCTTGTTGCCTTTTTCAGTTAAAGCCTCCACTCAATTGTGCAATTTCAATACATCTGAGAAAAAATCTCAAGTAGCATAGTGTCTGTCTTGCCAAGGCACTTGCTCATAACATAGGGTTAATTCCTAACCATACTTGTATTTTATACCAATTTATTTAGTATTAGGAGAGTTTACTATTGTTACTCGCATTGAAAATTATTTTCATGGCAGGCTGCGAAAATGAATTTCAGCAGCGACATAAGTTCAATTTTATTCTTACTTATGATTATTCTTACTTCAAGACTATTTGACATGGTCGGCTGTAGCCCAATCAACAACAAACGTTAATTAATTATTTTTCGTACTGTGATTTACCAACTTCAACTATGAAATCTTTCTTGTTTCTTCTCGTGATGCACATGCACACAAAGCGGGCTGTATGTTTTGAATGTGTGTAAATATGGAAATGTAAGAACGCTTGCATCTATTTATTCGCAATCAGTTTGCGTATGCGAGTGCGTGTGTGAACTTGTCCGACCATCTCCGTTGACAAGTCAGTGCGCGAATTAATGATCACGGCGCAGGTCATGATTGGCTCATGAACCTCAGTACAAAAATGTTATTAATTAAAAATCTAGCATGTGTGAATCTTTTGTGAACTTAAGTGCAACTCGTTAAAAGGATAACAATAAAGTGATCTTTTATATATCTTACTGCCAAATTATAACTATTTTCTTTGCAGTTTTTCCTTCTCGAATCCGTGCATGCATAGTTAATAATTAGATGATTTTCATATACATTTAATAACTAATAATGCTTACAACAAATATTCGGAAAAGAAAGCCTGAGCCTATCCTACGTAATTCTTGTTGAAAATTCCAGTCTGCTTGTTCGCAGGTTCCCTGAGTGCAGGTTGACGCTCGATAAGAAAAAGCGAGAAAATCAGAAGATCATGCGAAACTGAGACAAATTTGCAGGGTGACGAGTCGAAAGAGTGAAAAATACAGACGCAAGTACACGAAAGAAAATATGTTATTCTTAGATTTTGAGGTTGGCTCCCATTGCTCTTAAGACTTGTCCGGGATCGCAAAGACTATGTATGCAAAATTTAGCGCCGATTAGTCAAAAACTGTGACGGTGCCCCCCCCCCCTATCTGCACCCACATTACTCTTACAACCTGTCCGGGAGCCCAAAGAATATGCGTGCAAAATTTGGTGCCAATTAGTCAAAAACTGTGGCGGTGCCTCCTCCTCCCTATCTGCCACTCATTGCTCTTACGACCTGTCCGGGAGGCCATAGAATGTGTATGCAAAATTCGGTGCAGATTAGTCAAAAACTGTGGCGGTGCCCCCCCCCACCCCCCCGCCCATCTGCCACCCATTGCTCTTATGCCCTTTCCGGAGCCCAAAGAATATGTATGCAAAATTTGGTACCGGTTATTCAAAAACTGGGGTTATGCCCCCCCCCCCACCCCAATGTGCCACCATTACTCTTGCGACCTGTCCGGGAGCCCAAAGACTATTAATGCAAAATTTGGTCCCGATTTGAACAACTGTGGATTTGCATAGGCATCATACGTTTTAGGCCACTTGATTTTATATATTAGATATATATATATATATATATATACAGTCAATGCTATTTTGCATTAATTATTAAACAAAAACTATCATCAGTTAGCGATTTGGGTTGCGGCGGGAACCATCTTTAGTGCCTAATCTACACGTGTACAAATTTTCAAGTCGATCTGTGCAACGGCGTGTACGGTTTCGAGTCTCAAGCGTACAAATTTGAATTTTATATAGTAGAAGAAAGATGACAACATAAAATTGTATATTAACAGTCTCATCTCAGTGAGAAGGCATTTGTTTGATGTGAAAGTTGAGTTTCCCCGATGTTATTCTCAGATTTTGAGGTTAGGTGTGAAGGCCGTAGGCTTCTGCCATCAGACGGTACCATACTGCCAAATCGAGGATTAAAACGCCAAAAACGCGAGTTTTATCCTTGACGCAGCTCTTTTATTGCCTGCTATGTTTCACCTAGTGAATAAACGCGTCAAATCGCGATGTGCGCATGCGCCACTCTACGCTTATTCCCGGAGCTCCAACATTAGCCATTTTGCGTTCGCTCTACAGGCGTGAAAAAGCGTACTTTTCAATGCAGGTATTGGACAAAGGTGATTTTTCTCAGAGTATTACTATTTCTTAATTAATTCACCAATTGGAATTCCGATTGATGCAAGCGTGCATGGAAAAAATTGTGGTTCACAACGAAAAAATACTAAAAAATCTAATCAATAAAACTAAAATATATTTAAATAATGTAATTCTTGCTTTTTGAAACAGCGAACTATCACCTCCATTCAACGATTTTTATATTTTTAAATTAGCTATGCGACGCCATGAGTTTTAGATGTCATGCAAAATAGAAACTTCAAGTTAACATTTTTGGTTCGTAAGAAATTCGGAGAAATTAAATAAGTTTCAATCCAAGTTTTGAAAACTTACGAATGTTTAAAACGAGTTCTGCTATTGATTCCACATATTTTAATTTACAATAGAACCTTACAATCTGTTTCCTTGCAAGGTACACAGTTAAATTAATTATGAATTCAAACCTCGGTCAAAATTAATCCTATTTCATTAGCGTCATATTTAGATTGTCAACATTCTTAATTCAGATTTTGAAAAAAAACAATTTAAAAGAAAGTATTAAGGGGTCGTTCTTTTTTGTGGAAAAGCTTAATTTAAAAAAGGACTTCATGAATAATGTATAATATTTTTGTACAGTATACAGAAAATCAAACCGTTACATTTTTTGTGTGGGAAATTCCAATTCCTGACGGAAAAAACTAACCTCACATAATCAAAGTTGAAGAGCGGAAATCCTTATAGTGTTAAGTGCCATTTTCCGAATTTTTCAGGGCGACGGAACAACTTCTTCTTTCAACTCCAGTGTTTTCGGCACCTTGTATACCTCTCTCCAAAAAGTTTGTACCTCGTTGGGCTTGGTTGGATTTTTGACAGAAACAGGGAGATCGCTGAAGGGCGCAATGGGTCAGCGAGAAACTGTTGATTCTCCCTCGTCCATCTCTCCCTCTTCTGTATTCTCATACTTGCGTCAGAGAACACCCGTATTTGTTAACAATATGCTGCTTGATTGTCAGCAGCTTTGATTTGTTCTGTGTGTGATTGTAGATCTTCAGTTCTTGGGCAAACTTTCAAACCCTTTCCGTGAACTGTCTACCATATTTTATGTAGTCAATCACACACTGAACACGGGTCGCATTCTGTCTTGCCCATCTAATCTTCTTCTTCATTTGATACAAGCGTCTTCTGGTCTTTTGATCGATCGTCGGTTTCAGTCTTCGATTTGAATTAGCCGAAGCTCTCGCAGCACCGTAAACTGAACAATTGATGGTGCAGAGGTCGGACTCCTCCGAGATATCCTCACAAAGGCAGGCATCCATTTCAGCCAGATCTTGGGGCTAAGGAGAAACCTGGATGTCAATGTTCCTCCTTGTCCTGAAATCGTGATCATTTCTCAGAAGGTGCCTGCTTTTCGCGGCTGGTCTTAAATGTCGCTTCCTCATCTTCGTCTGCAGCTTGTTCAAGCAGCAGTTGGTGAAGCGCTCCGCGTACCATCGCGGACCCAATTCTCGGCCAGGACCCAATTTTCTGTCAATCGTTCTGAAAACGCTTATTAGCATTTTATTATAAGCTTCCAAATGATGAAAAAAATGATGAGATAATAATTAAATATCATAGTTTCTACCTAATAAAGTTTGAATTCCCGGGAGAAGCGCGCGCGCGTCAAAGAATTTCTGAAGCGAGGCAACTCTGCCGAGAGTCGATTCATCGCAGCGTGGCTACGTTCAGGCGTAGCGAAACCCGCTGCGGACTCCGCATGTTTTCAACTACACTTGCTGATTGTGTAAGTAAATTGTTGTATTTATGGACGATTATATTGTTAGTTTACAATATAAAAATAGTTTCCCGGCTCATTTCAACCTTTTTTTTTAAATGGGTGACCGCTGATTGGATACAGTTTCTACATGAGTGTACAACTTTCGGTTAGCAAAAACTATTCTTTCAGACTGCTAATATTGATGGAACCTTCATAAATATATGTCGAGCTTAGCATATCACTAGTAGTAATGCATTATAATAATGCCGCAGTCAATTTAAAGTAGTTTTTTTCAAAGATGTATGAGTTTGAGTGCATGTTTTTTAGGCTAGATTGAACTAGAAGAGCTTTAAGGGCATGCTCTACGGTGACCATGTGACCAAACAAGTCCTCGGTTATGAAATTTTTTTTTGGTGTTCACCATGTCTAAACGCAATTATATATCGCTCTCAAAATTTGGAATATAGGAAATGGGACAATAAATTGCGTTTGTATATTTAGTTTGAGTAATAATTTTGAAAAAAATTATTCATGTAAAAAATAAATGTGTAATATTATTTTCATTTTTCTTTTGGTTCTCACGACGTCCACATGGATTGAGATATCGTGTTTAGAATTTGAACGATTGAATAAAAATCACTAAAGAACGTTTGTATACATCAATATGTTTATAATTTCAAAGAAATTTTATTTATAAATTAATAAAATAGGATATTACCACTCGAGTCGAGCACTTTGCAGGTAAGGTTTGGTTTGATGCATTTCAGATTTTTTGATTCGCGTATGTTGATAACTGACACAAATTTTGGACTAAATCGTCTAAACATTTTAAAAAATCAATATAAACAATAACATTTGCACATTTGTTGCAAATAAAAAAATAAGTATCTGCACACACGTAACCTGTCATTATGTTTAGAGAATTTTTAGCAATTTCTAGCGGAGAAAAAAAGAAGCTTTCAACGTCGGTAAAGTAGAGATCACATGACCAAGCTCGGTTATGAAATTTTACACATTATTTTTTACACTGATAATTTTTTTTCAAAATTATTACTGAAACTAAATATACAAACGCAATTTATTGTCTCATTTCCTATATTCCAAATTTTGAGAGCGATATATCATTGCGTTTGGACATGGTGAACGCCAAAAAAAATTTCATAACCAAGGACTGGTTTGGTCACGTGATCACCGAAGAGCATGCCCTTAAATCGTGTAAATCTTAACGCTTTAAATCGATAAGGACTAGGAAGCTTTGAAAGCGTGTTTAAATTTGATAAAATATTTTATTTACTTAAAACTATGAATAAAACGACGTTCCTTGTAAAAAATATGTACTTACAGCAAGAGTAATAAATAAAAATGGTATCTAATTACTTATCTGATCATGCAGAAAAAATAATGACCTACCTTATGACTAACTTATTGTCTAAATTAATGATCACTCGATTTTCCTAACTATTCAATTGTCCATAAATAAATAATTATACATATATCAATTTATTTCTAATTTAGAATGTTGGAATCACACATTCGAATCATACCTACTCCATTCTCATCATTCGCACAAAAGAGGTTGGCCGAAAATTGGGTCCTCGCATGACCGAAAACTGCAGCCGAGCACGATCAAGTGATCGAAAACTACTCCGTCGGGATTATCGCCTTTTATATTTTATAATCAAATCAGGTATGCTAATTGTGAAGTTTTGCAGGCCCCAAATTGTTCATGAAAGTGTATTCTTTAACTGACAATCTTTTTTAAAGTTGAGCTTTATTTTTCACTTATTTACGAGGAATTCTACGGCACCTAGTCTTAAGTGACCGAAAACTGGGTCCGTGACGGTACATATCCATTTTTCGAGAGGTAGGCAGCCTGATTTCGCAATGATTGATAGGAAACGTGCTGAAGCTCTGGTTGTTTCTGGCACCACAGAGTGTGCATACGCGCCATAAGGGGCCATTCATTAATTACGTAAGAGTCTCGAGGGGAAGGGTTTTTTTTAAATCTCTACATGGCCTTACCTAAGGGGAGGGGGTAAAACCATTCTTACGTAATATCTTACTACGTAAATTATTACTTCAATTCGAACGAGCACAGTAGCTACATTAATTAATTCTACTCAAACTACCCATTTTACAGTTTTAAAAATCGCGCTTTTAGTAGGCTAAAATGGCGGCTTCTGTCACACTCTATTTTATTTGCTCTATCCGCCGCCGGCACGTTATGACAGGTCGGGCGCTGAATCCCATTTAGTAAACTGATCTAGCGCGCGCCAGTGTTGTTTTGATTCGCCTTTGTTAAACGCGGCGAATGTTTGTGTAGCAACGTGTTTTAGTTTTTCTAATGATATGTAACTATTCAACGCTATTTAGAAAAATTCTAAGTTAAATATTACGTAAG
>CAKNYM010046773.1:11308-30561 GCA_932195095.1 Andricus curvator | reverse complement strand
GCCGGTCAATCGCATTGACTCCGTCTTGATTGGCTCCCCCAACTCTAGGGTAGTCGGCATTGTTGTCCGACCCATTGTCGGGAGCCCTGCGCGTTCGATTGTTTTGAACCGTACTTCCTACAACTATGTTTGGTGTTGTCATTGTTGTTCCCACGAGCAGCCAGGGAAAAGGGTTAGTCCATCCTTGTAGAGCCCCGCGTGCAAGGATAAGGCTGATACTCTGAGAGGTCGCCCGGTATCCCAGAGTCACCGTTTGAGACACCTCACCCGGGTGCCATTCAGCTTTCGGCACGGTTGTTACGCCTTCGCTTAGGAGTTATTCCTTCGGGACCATCCCTGGACAATTGCCCGCGACTGCTTATTAATTATTGTAACCATATTCAGCAGAAACCCTTGATACAGGGACCCTCTATCCGCAACCCGAGGACGCGTCCGGTGGCTTTGTCATAGGCCCTTCGGTTCGATTCCCAAGGAATCAAAACCGAATACCGAATATATATATATATATATATATATATATATATATATTTTTTTTTAACTTTCAAACGCTTTCAATTCCAAATTAGAAATTAATCATTATTGTTCTAAAAATTTTAATTTTTGATGTTAAGGTTCTTGACCAGGTAATTGCGTTAATAATTGTGAAGTTAATTTTTTTGTCTACTGGTCTAAAATCAATATTTTGTTAATATTGATTTTTTGAATTGTAAAAAAAATACTCTCTTGTTCGGCTGGGATTCGAACTCTAGTTCTTTCAGATTGCCGGTCTGATGCTCTAACATTTTTCTAACATTTTTAATTCTAGCATTTTTTTCACAATTCAAAAAATAAATTTTAAAAAAATATTTATTTTAGACCAGTAGACAAAAACAGTAACATCAAACTTATCAACATAATTGCATGGTCAATGAACCTTGACATAAAAAATTAAAACTTTCATGTTTAGATATTGAATCTCACAAGTGGAATTCAACGTGTAGGGGTTAGAAACTCTACTGGTTTCAAATTGTAAAGCGTTTTAATTTTGTTTTTGCAAAAACTTTAAACTTTTAGAAAAATATCACTGAATATTTCCGTTATAAATTCGTTTACGACTTAACATTTCCAAATTGAAAACATACAAGCTTGAGTGATTTTTTGTGTTCTTAGTTTATATTCGGCCAAGTAATAAAAGCCATTTCTATTTTACAAGTATTTAGCTAAAAATGATTTTTGTTTAAAATTGTACAATTGTAAACAATTTTAGTTTAAAACTTTGCGCAGGTTTACTTTTGGGAAATCAGTTCACGTTTGCGTAGGTATAGAACCAGCCTATTTTTTCTTACTTTTCGATAGTGCACAACTGATAAGTTTTTTGCTTTTATTTTTTTCAGACCAAAATACCGTCGTACCCTCGGTGGGACGGACTGAAATTAAAGCATCAACCCCTGTCGAAAGTGCACCAAAGAAGCAGAAAACTCGAAAAATAGTCCAAGATAACAATCTTGATGTTAAACTGATAAAGGAAGTTGAAGCTAGACCACAGCTGTACAGTAAAATGGGAAAATTATCACAAGCAAATGCCGATGTTTTGTGGCAGGACATCTGTTGCTCACTGGGGTGTTTGTACCGACTTATATAACCATTTTTAACTATTTCTTGTGAGAATGTTTTTCAAAAATACTCATATATTTTTTATGTATTTTACAGGAAAACACAGTATTGCAGATGCGAAAGCAAAGTGGAAATATTTAAAGTCCACCTATTGCAGACGTAAAACGAACAACGCTGTTTGTTGGCAGAGTCAATATTTATAATTCATAGATCTGCACGAAAATGAGTTGGAAGAGTAAGTATACTTGCACTGAAACAAGTGACGGTATTTTCAGTAAGATGAATGGTACAATATTGTTACTTTTGTTTTTCAAATTCACTAATTACCTTTTTCGTGCTTTTGGCAGGGAGTCAAACACTATGGAAAATGCAACTTGCGAAAGCACAGAAGAAGTGCATACTCCTCCCACACAATCGCCGATTATCTCAAGACAGTGTGGTAAGAAAGGGATAATGCCCAGTGAGAATTGCACGCCGAAAACTAGCCACCGTAAACGAAAATTGAATAATAATAAGTTTCTGGAAAAGCGGTTTTTCATATCTCCAGTTTTTATTGGATTAGATTTGTTCTTATTCATATGAGTATGGTTCTTGTTAATAAAGCTTTCACTAGCACAGGGCTCAAATTGTGGGAAATTGCTTGACTTTTTTTCATTTTAATCGCTAGTTTGCTATTTAATTTCAATTTTAATCATATCCTAACTTTCAAAATTGAAATTTCTAACATAAAAAATGGTATTCTAAATTTGAACATATACAATTTATTAATTTGTTATTGAAGGTTTATAATTAGGTACTTTGAAAACTTTCAAATTGCGTAAGCCCTTCAAAGAACTTAACACAGTTTTCTTTAATTGCAAGCCTTTAACTTCAACATTTTAAAGTCGAAAACATGTAAAGTAGAAGTTTATTTTATATATTTTATATATGAATCAATATTTTAGCACTATTTATACTTTATGAAGCAGTAAATAAAAAATCGTTTCTTTGAATATTCAGACCTACAATTACATTCAAAATTTAATAATATAAAATTGAAAGCATTTGTAGTTACACAATTTTGAATTAAGAGGGTTTATATTTAATTTAATAATTTTAACCTTAATCTGATGCTGGAGTTTTAAAGTTTTCTGTTTTGAAAATAGTTAAAATAAAAAATTCGTCCCAATTTATAAGAGGGTAGTACCTACACGCACCGAAAAAATCCAGGTAGTCCTACTAAAATGACTAATAGCCCCTTCCCCAGGTCTAGCTCTTCGTATTGAAAAAATTCAGCTATTCGTACCGGATTTAGTTCCAATTAAATAATGGAACACACACATTGCAAAATATTTAGTAATTCTTTGAAATATTTTAAAATACTTCGAAGTCTTCAAAAAATTTTTAAATTCCTCGAAATTTTGTGACAAATATTTCTATATCCTTCAAAATGTTTGACATCTCGTGAAAAACTCAGAAATAATTTTTCAATTCCTTTACATATTTTAAATCTTTGAAATGTTTTGAAATATCTCAAATGTTTTCAAATATACCGTGAAAAAATGTGAAGAATACCTGAAATTTCAAATTCGAAATTCTGTAGCAACCATCCGGTTTAAGAAATAGATAAAAAAATTGTGTATATTGTGTAGCTATTGCTTATCTTTAGAAATTTCACACTACTTTCTTCGACTTTTTGTAAGCCTTCTTGTCGATCCGAACCCTCTTCATAATATTCGTGTTGCTACATGGAACATCGTTGAATATATTCCTTTCATTTAATCAACAATTACGTTTTTCTAATCTCTTTCTTTTTGCAGAAAGAAGTATTGATAAGGATGATGATCCCCTATCGGAACTAGAAAAAGTAGTTTCTACTTTTGTTCAGCAAAAACCGAAATGAAACTCTACTGACAGATTTTGTATAATTTTTTCTGATTTCTGCGGCAGCTGCCTGATGATACAAGATCAGAGTTTCAAATTTAAATGTAGCAAGAGTTGCAGAAGTGGTGCAAGATTTCAAGCAACAAGAATGAAAGCCTGCTTCTCTCCTACACTTTAAAGCGATCGCATATGAAATCGATACCTTAGTAGCATGTAATAAGAGAGTCATAGATTTTTTTAAATGAGCGTCCAAAGTATTATTTCCATAGAGTTAAATGTTCTATATTTTTGAATAAGACTTCAAAGTCCAACAATTAAAGATTTCTAACATCAACAGATGAAACTGTATTTTTGATTCATATTTTGGAGTAATTGAGCTTAAATTTGAAAAGGACTTCAGAAGAAAGCAATATTGTAAAAATATCCGTTTGACAGACTTAACAAAGAATGAAAAATACGATATGTTGCAAAAAAAAATCCACTTCGAAATTAATTATCCTTTTACGCAATTATTATCATTTAGTGACAAAAGTGAAACAATGTTTTCACTCTGATTTCATCTGCTAATTTATTCGTTACCTGCTTAACCGTAGTGCTTATGTTATTATTCACATCTTAGAAAAAAATCTTTCTTCCTTTGAAACAAGATTAAGAACGCGTGTCAGTCTTCGGGACCACTTAACAGTTACAGCACAAATAATGTGATCTCAAGTACTTCTTGATATCTTCTTGAAGTATTTAATATAATATAGTTGCTAACGAATTCTTATAATTCACTCAAATGTTCTTTGCGATAGTCAAGAAAGTTATTTCATAAGTGAGTGTTGACGATCTCAGAAATTTATAAATTGTTTGTTTTGTATTCTATTAACAGTTTCTTACAACGTTATGTATTTTTTGATACAAAAACTTATCTTTCGCATCAGTAATGGGGGCAAATAGTTTTTTCAAGCACCCAGTGAGGTTATCAATTTTTAACATTATAGTCATTATACTAATATAACTTGTGTGTGTGAAAACATTCCAATCGTGAACATTGTTCAATTTTCCTACATAATTTTACAAATGTACATTTAACGTCAAGAATGGACACCCAATCAAAAATTTCTCAAAAATAACAAATTAGTTTCATTTTCCCGTTATCGCATCCCATTTAATCGATGCAAAGAATTTCACTTAAATTATAAGTACGATTGTTCAAATCATTACAAATGCGTACTGAAAGATATGTACCAAGATCATGATCTTACTGTTATTTGTATATAGTATGCAAATTTTAGGAACTCTTGTGATGCCATTTTTACTTGTAAAAAAAAAACTATGCAAACATCATCTTCGACAGACTGCAAACTATACTTCCACTCCAAAAACAAGCATCAACAACCCCAAAAACTCACCCCTTGCTCGTATAAAAAAACTATTATGTCCTGTTTAACTTAAAAAAAACCCAAAAAACTTCAAATTGGAAAAAATCACACAACTTATCTTCAAAAGAATCTGAACTATACTTTCACTCCGAATAAAAACATCAAAAACCCTAAAAACTCACCACAGCTCGTATAAAAAACTATTACGTCTCGATTAGCTTGAAAAACCGAAAAGTTGCAAATTGGAAAAAATTACTGAGTTTGTTTTCGGCAGACTCCAAACTATATATTCTCACCCACAATACAAAGATCAGCAAACAACAAAACTCATCCCTTGCTCACATAGCAGGAACTATCATCAGATTAAAGGGTGGAAAGGCAGAAGGAGGTAACTGGCAATTTTTCGAAAAATTTTTTTTTTGCTAGAAAATTTAAAAAAATTCAAATACACATCTTGTTAAAAGAGTTTGTTCAAAATCGTATTTTTTATCGTAGCAATACGTTTCAAAGTTACATTTTGATATCCATACAAAATAAAAACTTTTGTGATCAAACTATTTTCTACGATATTCACGAAAAGAATATATTTCAATACCCGCATCGTTCGACAACAAAAAACGTTAATTTTATTACTTATCACTACCTAAAAGCGAAAATTGTCACACTGTGACACCGTCTAATTGAAAATTGATTTTCTCGGAACTGAATAACTTTTTTTGATAAAAATTTTGTGTCTCCGTGTTCATCAACTCAATATCTCGGGGACGTGTCACCATTTGAAAAGAAAGACGATAATTTTAATTTTTTCACGATTTTAAGACGCTTTTCAGGACCCATGAAGTTTTAACCACAAAGATCAAACTTAATTTTCTCGGAACTGAATGATTTTATTTTATCTCACTTTTCCCCCTATATACAGTAACTCAATATCTCGGGAATGGGCAGTTTATTTTTTTATTGGATATTTTATTTCTTATCACTGTCTCAATTCGACTCAGACAGGGTAAAAAAAAAGTGTCAGCGCGACATTGACACCTTTGGACAATATGTTCTTATAACTGAAAGCTTCTTTTCAGTCAAACTTTTTTGCTTTTGATTAAGCAATACGTCAGCTCGAAAGCAGAATTTTTTTATCGCGGTTTCAATTTTACACAAAATGTTTTTTTGCTCCCTTATCCACAATTCCCATTCTGCAAGTTACACTTCAAATATCTCAATTTAAGGTAAGTTTTAGAGGTTTGAAGAAATTTTTTTTTTCAAGCACAATATTCAAATACGCTCAACTTTGTAAAACATTTTTTTCGCAAATCGAAAAAATATACCTATCCCCAAATTTCCTCTAAAAAACAACATGTTCCGTCCCCGAGAGATTCTGCGACTTCAAGCGTAGAATCTGCCTGATTCAAAATGCTTTTGGTCAATAATAATATAAATTTTATACTATTATTCTAAATTATCGATTTTAAATGTTAATAATAATTCAAATTTCAAGTGGCGCAAAAAAATGGTATAATCCACTATTCTACCAATTTTCGTGTCTCTATATCCCATTGGGTAGATTAGCAGAATAGCGGAATAGTGTACAGCCAATTGCGCACTGGTTTACAAGAGACAATAGATGACATACAGTAGAAAATTCATTGTCATTAGCTATTTTAATTATTCTCTTTTTCTAGTCTTCCCCATGGGATAATAGCATGCAAAAATCAGCAGAATAGAAGAATATAGAAGTCGGGGGAAATACAAAAAGACCGGTTGCAAACTTTGCATCCTTTACATAAATTATTATTGATAATTGCATGTGTTTCGAATATCGTGTTCGCCAGCCGGTTCCTGTATAGTTATCATCAGTGGGATATGCTAAAAATCTGCACAAAAGAAGATTAAGGTGAGCATTGTAAACCAAATCTTTTTATGTAATAAAACTTGCATAAGTGTTCAACATAAAAATCCGAAGTATTTAGAGGTTTGGTGTACTTTTATGAGCGAGCATTTTCAACTATTTTGTTGAAAATTTGTCTTCTTTAGTTGATAATTCAAGTATTTGGTTCAAAGATATAAGATAAGTTTTGTTTTTCTAACTTGAAATTTTTTCGGTTTTTTAAGTTAACCAAGACGTGATGGTTTCTTGTATACGAGCAAGAGGTGAGTTCTTGGGATTGTTGCTCTTTGTATTTGGGGTGAAAGTATAGTTTGGAGTCTGTTGAAGATAATGTTTGTGATTTTTTTCCATTTTTAAATTTTCTGGGATTTTTAAATTAACCAAGATTAGGTATTTCTTTTGTACAAGCAAGGGATGAGTTTTTGGGATTGTTGGTTTTTGCATTAGTGGTTAAAGTATAGTTTGGAGTCTGCTGAAGATAAGTCTTGTGATTTTTTTCAATGAAAAATTTTGTTGAGGTTTTTTAAGTTAACCAAGTATAGGTAATTCTTTTATGCGAGCAAGGCCGGGTGAGTTTTTGAGGTTGTTGATCTTTGTATTCGTGGCTGAAGTATAGTTTTAAGTATAATCCGTAATTTTTTTCTAATTTGTAATTTTGTTTGGTTTTTCAGGTTAACAAAGCCATGATCATTTCTTTGATAGAAGCAAGGGTTTAATTTTTGGGGGTTTGATGTCTGTATTCGGGGTGGACGTGTATAGTTTTGAGTCTGTCGAAGATGATGTTTGTGATTTTTTCCAATCTGAAAGTTGTTGTGTTTCTTTAAGTTAACTAAGACACGATAGTTTATTTTATCTGAGCAAGGGGTGAGTTTAGTGGATTGCTGATCTTTGTCTTTTGGGAAATTAACCGAGACATGATAGCTTGTTATATACAAGCAAAATTTTTGTAAATCAAAAATAAATTTGACTTTTTGCAAATCTCGACACTTTTTTTTCTTTGAAATAGTTTTAAAAGAAAGCTGATATTTTTTCCTATAAGACCCCCAATTTTCAGAGTGGCAAATTAATTCGTCTTTGAATAATAATCGACCAATACGTAAACATGATCTTTGTGCAACGCTTTAGTGCCAGTTTTTTAAGTTAAGTAATATTATATGCTACTAGAATAACTGCTCTCTGCATTTTCAGGGCGAATTAACAAGTCATATGTTCGTCGTTGTCCCAAAACATTATAAAGATTTGTTTTTCCTAATTTAAGATGTAGTCTCCATCTAAAAAAGCCTCTTCAATTGTTGAGGCTTTTCTCTACGATACTATGTTATATAATTGTTTTTTAAATTGGAGTCACATTTTAGTATTATTTTTAAATTTGACTATAAAACTTTTGATATATTATTGACTCCAAAATTGAAAACCTCTTGTTTCTTACAAGATACTAACCACAGATTCTTTGAAAAAGGCACGCAGTGATAGCCGAAACGTCAGCATGAGTAATAAACGAATTCTTTAGTAATTTCGTTTGTTATTTCTTTTACTTTATTGAAGACCGTAAAACCTACAAAATAACACTTACGCATGAATTAGCAAGGCCTGCTTTATGGTCAGTGTGAAATTAATTGGGAATATGCTTTAAAAATTAGAAGTGAGAATATACAACTTTTGAATTTACCCGCGCATTTTTCACTTCCTACTTCTGCCGCTGTCACTGCCACTGTGGCTGTCTGCCACTAGGTGGTTGTGATTCTCACAAGAAAAGATAAATTTTAACAGTATAAGAAACTGGAATATAATATTCGTATTTTACTCGCAGATATTATCAGAAATCGAATTTATCGAAGCAGGTTTGTACGTAAATTTATTTTATTTTTTATTTTCTCGTTCTTATTCTCCTTCATCTGTTATTCTTATAATTGTATTTCGAGTTGCAATATGGCGCCGGTGTGAGCAACACGTTTCTCTCGTGCCGCGTATGAATTTCTTGATTTGGCCTAGTTTCTCAAATGCTAGATATTTTGTTTGGTTTTTGTCGCGTTGGTTTTGTGCTGTGATACCTGCTGGGATAAGTTTTTGCTCCTAATTTTGTGTTTTTCTGTCAGAATTCTGACCGGTTTTGTGTCTTTCTGAGGAACTATGGTCTAGAACAGGCATCTTTATCAATTTCGCATTGCCCCTCAAGTAGTGTGCGTGATTTAACCAGGCTTGGTGCGCTGTGTGTGTGTGGTGACAGCTGTTATCGATCGCTCTTATCTATCGCTTTCAAAGTAGCTACTATTTACAAAAATGAGTGGCGATGCAAATATACTAAAGCTATTAAACTACATCAAAGCGGACACAAAGGAAACCAAAAAGGACGTCAAACTTCTCAAAACAGACACAGCTCAATTGAAGTCCGATTTTGATGCTCTAAAAATTGAATTCAGCACAACTAAAGCACAATATAAAAAGCTGAAAGAGAGTCATCAGGCATTAGAAGAAAAATGTAGTTCACTCAAGAGAGAGGTTGGCTTTCTTCAGCGACAAGCCCGCTCCTGCAATGTCCTGATTCACAATCTATCGGACGACAAAGAGTCTAACAGAGACCTCTTCTCATTTTTACTCAATATTCTCACTAGCGCTGGTCTCTCACTTAATGAAACGAATATTGATACCATTTATCGACTGAGGAGGACGCAAGGCAATAGGCCCGTTCTTGTGCGTTTCAATTCTGTCAGATGGAAGCAGAAGGTTCTCAACAAACGCGCAGCTTTCAAAGAGTTGAACCTTTCTGTCACACTTGACAGATCACCAGAGGAAAGGCAAGAAAGGAAAGCCCTATATCATACTGCCACCAAGCTAAAAAAATGCGGGTTTGAACGTGTTCGTTAAGAGTAGCGGTATTACGCTGGAGGACCGTCAGCTCTCTCCCCTGGAGGTCGAATCCCTTCTAAAAGAAAAGGGAAATGAAAAACTTTCGATTGAAACTCAATCCTCGTCAAGAAGCAAATCCAAAACACGACAAAAACGCCCAACCGATGGATCGAATAGCTCGCTGGACTCCTTTATAGGAAAAATTGCCGCAAAGCCGGAGAAGCCTCAGTCTAAGTGTCGAAAACCTACTAAGCATGGTAAGGCTTAGCAACTTGCAGCAGAGAATGAAGTCGTTAACCAGGATGTCTTATGTCAATCTCCTAAGGGCATCAATTTTCCTATCTTATTCTGGAATGTTCACGGCCTTTCCAACTTTTCTGACATTGCAAACTACGTACTCAGCTCGGACATCATTTGCCTGTGCGAGATATGGGTAACTTCACCGAATTTAAAATCTCCTGATTGCATCCCTGATCACATCGCTATTGTAAGTAATGCACAGCGCTCTGCTAGAGTTGTTCGCCCTAGTGGGGTTTTAGCAATTTTTATAAACAAATCTGTATTCAACTTTGAAATATTAGAAACATTATTAATTTCCTCTGCATGTATTTCCGTTAAATGTTGGCGGAGGGCATTTAAATTTATTGTGGGTAATGTGTACTTTAAACCATCTTTGGATGTTAAGCTGTTCGAGCAGATTTTTGAGGAGGCCCTTTCCGAGGTTATATTGGGATGTCCAGATTTACCAATGTTTTTAGGAGGCGGTTTTAATGCACGTGTCGGCAACCTGAATGACCTGGAAGGGTTACTCCTTCCCGAAAATTCTGCAGCATTGTATAAGCGACGATCATTGGACTCTGAGGTCAATGCAAGGGGGGAGGTTCTTTTTAGAATTCTTGAGAGCGGTGAATTGATGATCTTGAATGGGAGATTTCCTAGAGATTTTCCAGGGCATTATACTTTTCTTGGATTTCAGGGTATGAGTGTTAACGATCTTGTTGCGTGTAACATTGGCTCTATAGACTTTATTTCTAATTTTGAAGTACTTCAATTACCTACGGCATCCGAACATCTCCCGGTTCACGTTGATATTTCGTATTTCATACAGATGCACACAAGTGTAAATAGAGACTCATTTTTATATAATAAAATAATTTGGAATGCAAACCGTAAATTTAACTATATGCACGAAATGTCTATTTCTAAGAACTCTGTGTACTCCAATGGCGAAATAAATGCCCTCAATAATAATTTAATTGCCACAATCTCAACTGTCGCCGATAAGTTAGATTTACGTGCAAAGCCTAAATGGCGTACTCCAGTGAAAAAACCTTGGAATGATAAGGAATCTAGAGTCATGCGCCGCAAGCTTAGACAATCTTTAAATGTCTTTAAAAGGTTGGGTTTTGCCGATTCGGAGGGGGTAAAATACCTGGAAATCAAAAGATCTTTTCTGGAGTTACGTAGGTCCAAGAAGGGGCAATACGAATCCTCACTGCTGAATTCACTAGCGGCTTGTAATAATCCCAAGGGTTTTTTGGACAGCGGTCAATAGATTTAGACTGCGGCCTCCTTCGACTAACAATGTAAGCATGCATGTATGGCAAGACTTTCTTTTTTCTCTCTATCCGATTGAGGCTCCCCTTTGCATACAGTGTATTGTAAACGAACACCCTTTATTGGACTGTACTATCTTGATTGATGAAATTAAAGCCTCTTTATTGAAATGCAAATGTGATAAAGCGCCGGGCGAGGATGGGATTCCCAATGAATTTTTCAAAAGCCTTCCGGAAAATTGGGTACAGTACTTAGGGCGCCTCTTCGACGAGATCTGGGCTGAGGAAAGAGTCTCATCCAGCTGGGCTAAAATGCATGCATTTATGTTGCATAAAAAGGGTGATAAATCTGATCCTTATGATTAGCGGGGGAATGCCCTTGTAAATAGTATTGCTAAGATCTTCTCTCAAATTCTGTTGACAAGGCTGACTGCGTGGGTTAACGGAGTAAACATTCTTCCAGGAAATCAAGCCGGTTTCAGGCTTGGAAGAAGTTGTATAGACCACATTTTCACCCTAAATTCTTTCATTCAGATTCATTTGTCTACCCCAAAGCGACGAATCTTTGCTTTTTATATAGATTTCAAAAAGGCTTTTGATTCAGTAAACCACTTTCATCTATGGCGTAAACTTCTAAGGATAGGCATCTCCACTAAACTTATACGAATTATAAAAAATCTTTATGATAACGCTAACATGACCATTCGTACTTGCGAGGGTTTGACTTCGTTCGTTAAGGTAACTTGTGGGGTGCTTCAAGGAGAGATCCTTAGTCCTCTCCTTTTTTCGCTTTTCATATATGATCTAGAAGAGTACTTAAGAAATCACGGTATGCATGGAATTTCAATAGATTACTTATGTGACGTTATCCTCCTTGCTTATGCTGATGATATAGTCGTATTCGCTTACTCTCAGGCTGACTTGCAAGCAAAAATTAACCTTATCGCGCAATACTGTATAAGCAATTTTTTAACAGTCAATGAAGCAAAATCAAAAGTTATGGTATACCACAAAGGTCGGCCATGTGAATACAAATTCTTCTACGGACAGACACACAGTCTGTCTCTGTGTGAACACATCAGATTCGGGTCTTTTTTGTAAAGAGTTCATAAAAAGAATGTCTGCTGCGAATATTTCTATGGATGCTGTTTCAAGAATTTTATTTGCATCTAAATCTAATGCCTGGCAAACTAAGACTACCCTTTTTCGTAGCCTCACGCTTAGTGTTCTTTTTTGAGCAATAGAAGTCTGGGGATTAAGGTAATTTGATTCAGTCAAGAAATTACAGTCCTCTTTCTTTAAGAAAATACTAGGCTTGCTATCATACACGCCGAATTTTGCCCTCCGCTTGGAGACAGGTAGATTACAGTTAGCTTTCGATATCTTTAAGTCAGCGTTAAAATGGTTGTCGAGGTTGCTGGGTATGCCTGATGACAGGTATCCTAAAAGATGTTTTCTTAAATTGAAGGCAATGACCTTAAAACCTGATAGCAATCCAAAGTAAAACTGGGTTCTCCAGCTCAAAAATATGTTCACTCTAAGTAATTCGGAGCAAATGTGGCTTGACTTGGACTCTGTGTCTCTCGATGAAAACATTGACTATGAAAGATCCCTCCATTCAAGTAGTCTCCAAATCTTTCCACATATTAAACTCTATCCGGACGTTCAATCATACCTGTATCTTAGATTACCTTTTTATATAATTTCTATTATTGCTCAACTCAGACTTCTAGGTTCTATCAGGGGTTATATACGTTTTGGAGAATATAAATTTACTTACGACCCTGCTAGACTCTGCCCCATATGTAACCTTTCTGTGACAGAGGATCTTTATCATTTACTAGCTGTTTCTCCTGCCTATTCAGACTCAAGAATATCAATCGTAGGTCAGCCAGCAACCACGACAGTCAATAGTCAGTATTGGTTGAGTCTTTGAACTCTAATTGTCCACGCGAGTTGCGCAAAGTTGCATTTTACGTCCGTCAAATTGTACAAATTAGAACATTCATTCTGGAGACGTGATTGTTTCGATACTCTCAAACAGATTTCTCCTTTATACAATTCTTGTAATATACTTCATTCTATTTTGCTGTTCAATCTGGCCGCATATGATTACTTTTTGTTTATATTTGTATCTTATATTGTTACTCATTTGTATCGATCTTAGGTCGAAAAACAAATTATTGAATACTAATAATTGTATTACTGGAAATATCGTGACTTTGGTCATTCTTATCTGAAAATCTCTTTTTTTATTTTGAAAAAAATACTTTTTGCACGATGCCCTCTAAAAAAGTGATTAAAATTTGAAAGAATTGATGTGATATTGATCATTTTCAAAAAGTGAGGCATAATTCACTGTGGTGATTTATTATAAAAAAGATGGAGAGCTCAAGCACGTAAGTATCGCAACCATATCTGGTAACTTAGCTCATGACACGGTGGCTGTTCGCGAGTATCAGAAGATCATAGTAGATTACTTGAAAACTCATTTCAGGGCAAAGAAAATCTACTATTTTACTGATGGTGCAGAGCAACATTTTAAAAATAAGAGTAGCTTTGCTAATCTCCAAGCCCATGAAGAAGATTTTGGTATCCAAGCTGAATGACACTTCCATGGTACATCTCATGGTAAGGATGCATGTGATGGCATAGGAGCGAATATAAAAAGACAAGCAGCACGTTCAAGCTTAAAATATTCTCCGAAACATCACATACTCACTCCCCATGCTTTGTTTCAGGGGGCAAAGAGTAACTGTAAGGAAACCGAAATTTTTTTCAGCAGCAAAGAAAATCATGCCTTAGTCACCGAGTTACTGAAAGCCAGATTTGACAAAGCTGTTACGATACCAGGTACATTACAGTACCAAGCTTTCATTTCCACTCAATATGGATAACTTCAACTCAAGAAGTTTTCGTCCTCTGAGAAATACGACATCGTCTCGCATGGCAAGAAAGAGAAACCGCAAAAGAGGCCTACGGAGAAAACAACTGTTGAGAATATCGCCAAAAAATCGAACAGAACGACACATAATATTACCACATAATATTACTTAACTTAAAAAACTGGCACAAAAGCGTTGCACGAAGATCCTCTGCGTGAGGGTACTAGGGGAGGGCGCGTTATATAGTATACTAACCCTATCATGGCATCTTGTTTACGTATCGTTCTATTACTCAAAGACGAATTAATTTGCCACTCTGAAAATTGGGGTTCTTATAGTAAAACATCTCAGCTTTCTTTTAAAACTATTTTGAAGAAAAAAAAGGTGTCGAAATTTGAAAAAAAAGTCAAATTTACTTTTGATTTTCAAAAATTAGGGTCAAATTTCGACTTTTAAAAAAAATCGTCATGACCAATAGGAAAAAAGTTACAAACGTTTGAAAGTAAGGCTTTGCTTAAAAAAACCAAAAATTGTACCCCCTCCACTTTAATAAATAATTATCAAAATGAATTAATGTGAGGAGTAGTATCTAATAGAAGTACAATTGGGCTAATTTTTAGCCCGATCGGACAACTTTTATTTTCGAGATGGGTACAATTCAGAAATTATGCCCCATTGGTATTTTGTAGCAACCCTGTTTTTTAACTGACGCCCCTTAGGTAAAATTATATTAAGGGTGGGGGAAATCAGAGGTTGAAAACGTGAGAAGTGAAATAATGTCCTGATTTTCCGATCAAGCTATCTGGTCACCCCAACGTTATAGGAAAAGTTATAGGTAATTGTGAATTTTCTCTAAATTTTATACACCAAACATCAAACAATAACTTGTGGACGATTGTTTAACATGCGCAGTTATATGACCTTATATTGGTTTCATAGGGTCTACTTTCGAATTGATCAGTACTCAGTACTCAGTATTCAGTACTCAGTTCACTGGTTTTTATCATGTATTTTATTGTTATTTCTTCTAAAGAGCTATGAAAATTCTCTCAAATTGATAAAAAAATAATAGAAGATAAAGCGAAACGAACGGAATATTTGAATTTATGGTTGGATAAAATATTTTCTTTTTCAGATACTTTTTCCATGTAACCTATGATAATGGATCTTAGAACTTCAGTTCGGACTATTTTATTGCTAACTGTAAAGCATATGAGAACTCCAGGGTTACCGTGGCACCGAGAGTCAACGCGACACAAGATTAAAAATCTTTTGAAATTGTACCTTGCAATGAAACGTATCTTAAGTTCAAGGACTCGTATCATCTCACCAAGAAGGTTCTGGGTGCGATCCATTTTACTGTAGAAAGACGGCTCCAACAAGGAGATAGCAGTAATTTGATTCAGGAAATGAGACACGAGGACCCAGAGAAGTATTTCACATACTTTCATGTGCTCCCTAATGTGATTGAACAATTGTATGAGCGCATTAGGCCCCTCATAGAAAAACAAGATGTTGTTCGGGAACCAATCTCAGCAAGAACCCGATTAGAGATAACATTACGGTGTCTGTCTTCCGGAGATTCTATGGTATCCCTCTCATTTGCATTCAGAGTGGCACCCAATACAATTTGAAAAATAATAATACCTGAATCATGCTAGAAAATTTATGAATGTCTGAAGGACGATTACTTCCTTCAACCGTCAGAGAAAATTGAAAGCCGATTATAGATGACTTCGCCACAATGTGGAACTTCGATCACGGCATGGGAGCGGGCGATGGCAAGCACGTGGAAATAAGTTTAAGTGCTCTATTTGCAAAATTAAATCATTTTATTATGCAAAAAAGAAAATACTAGTATCTCCATCTACAAAAAAAAATTGGTGAACTTCTTAGTTTTTGAATTAATTCGTTTCGTTGTCACTTAAAATCTTCTTTCAACATAATTCAAGAAAAATTACATCTATCAGCATAACTTTTGCCCAATACTTTTGGTTAAGAGAACCATCTTAACGAATGTCGATAGTTAATTGTAAAACTAAAATTTAGGTATCTGAAATGAACCAACTGATAGATAGTGAATTAAAGTGTCAGTCAGACTCATCAGAAATGATCAGGATGTTTAGAAATCCTCAGAACTTCTGACCATTTGTGACGATTTCTGACTTTATTTACTTGGTATGTACTTTTTCCGCCATGTTACAGGCTCCATACAACAGCGGTACACTTTACTACAACTACAAACATGATTTTAGTATCCACATGATGGCGATATGTGAAGCTAAAGCACGCTTTCTCGTAGTGGACGTAGGAGCGGAAGGTAGACGAAGCGATGGCGGCGTCTTAAGAATCATTGAATTTTTTGCAAGACTTGCAAATAATGCTCTTCAAATCCCTCCTCCCGAATCACTAGGTGATTGAATGCTTCAAAATGATTGAACGTTTTTTTAGAGCAAAAAGAAATATCAAAAACTTCTACAAATTTTTTTAGTAATTTACAACGAGGTCAGAAATTACGAGCTCAAGAGCTGTTGAAAAGTTACTTTTAGTAGATTCGACTAATTTTATGTATATAAGGGACACATTTTTTACCCCATAATACGTGAAGTAGAAGTTATTACAATTCAAAGTGTGTAACAAGAGCGAATAAAAACAATTTTTGAATTAAAAAAAAAATATATATTGCACAGGGTTGAACTTTTAATATTTCAGAAAATTTCAGTAAATTGCAAAATAATAAAGATTTAATTGTTTTTCATCATCTAGATTCTGAATTTGAAGAAAAAATGTCGTGGGAACTCAAAAATCTAAACTCATTTCGAAAAATGTTGAAAGTCAGCGACCAGTATAATTCACAAGAACTTCACGGAATCAATGTGACAGTAGTGCAAGTTTTTTGTTGCTTCTTTAATAAATAAAATTACCTTTTTTATATTTTATCAATATGAAAATTATTCATAACATTCCTAATTTCAGAATTACCAAATATTAAAAATATACTTTATGAAATAGAAGCAATGAGCGTAGTTTATGAACATGTTTTATGTAGTCTCAAGCTGGTACTCACTACTATTCTAGGAAAATAAATTTTCTTTTTCTTCGTAGGAACGAATAGACTAAACATTCCCAACTTTTTCGTGGCAGATGAAGGCATGTCTGGATTTGACGATATTTTGACACCGTATCCTAGAAGTGGTGATCTAGATAATATGATGAAAGTGTTTAATTATTACCGATTGAGTCGCGCAAGACGCATTGTGGAATGTGCTTTCGGAATTTCAGCAGCACGTTGGAGAATATTTGGGAGAAAGATCATCGCCTCAGTGCCAACGACAAAAAAAATCATTTGAGCTGCTACAGCGTTACACAATTTGATCATGACCGAGGAAGAGAATTACCCTGGAAATGAAAGGCCATATCGGACCTTGAGTCAAGGGGACCAGAACTTGCCTACAGAGGCTCTCAGAGATGTTCCTCGAGAAGGACTCTATCAAGAACACAATCAGAATCCTGCTGTAGTTACAGAAATATTCGCAGAATACTTTTACCATGAAGGAGCCGTTGAATGGCAATGGCAGAAGGTCCTTCAGACAACTTTTGATATATATATATATATATATATATATATATATATATAAAAAAAGAGGAGAGGTATCAAGACCTTGAAAGAGAGCTACAACGACTGTACCCAAAATATTCGGTGATAGTTGCTCTCGGAGGTGCGAAACTATCACTGGTTCGTAACCGTAAAGCCATACCCGCGTGCCAAAAATATGCCAAGGCACTTGCGATATGGATGCAAAAAGCTGTCATCCTTGGGTCGCTTCGTGTCCTCAAGACACACGAGGGTTTCGCCGGCCTGATAATCGAACTTTTTCTGATTATCCATTTTCTTTTCATAATACATATTAGAAAAGGTTTTGGTATAGTTTTTGAAACATTGAATGCGTTTCTCGATTTTCATATGTTTCTTCATAGTACGTGTAAGCATTAATTTGTTCTGGCATTTCAACTGGTTTAGCGATGACGCTCACTTCATTCTCCGCTTTGTTTTTCGGTTGAAAAGCTTACTTTATTAGTAAATTTTTTTATGCTAGCTTTCAAACAAATTTCGGAATATGGCTGATTACTTACCTACTGAAATCGTTGATATAATACTAATTTTAGGGGAATGTCACGTTAACTACGCCGCTGCATCAAGACTTTACGCTGAACGGTTTTCAGATAGAAGAAACCCTTCCAGACTAACAATAAGAACTTTGACTGAAAGAGCTCGCAATGGGATTCTTCTTCGTGAACGCCAATATACAGAGTACGACGAAAATGATGCACGAGCTCTAACTGTTATAGCAGCCGTTCATATTGATCCACAAATCAGTACTCGACAAATTGAAAGAGAGATAGGTATACCACGTACAACAGTATCAAGAATTTTAAGATCTCTGAACTATCATGCTTACCACATTACTCTAACGCAAACCCTCAGGCCCCATCATATTTTAGCGTGTTTTAATTTTTGTCAATGGGCTTTGCAGATGGTACAGAATGATCCTAGTTTTTTTCGATATGTACTTTTCTCAGATGAAAGTCAATTCTACAGCGATGGACAGCTCAATAGACATAACTGTCATTATTGGTCGGACGAAAATCCTCTCTGGTACAGACCGATGGATCATCAACTTCGATGGAGTGTTATGGTGTGGTGCGTAATAGTAAATTGCTATTTAATTGGACCCTACTTTTTTGTCGGAAACGTTGACAGACATACATACTTAGAGTTGTTAAGGGACCATTTACCAGGCCTATTGGGGAACGTTAACTTAGCAACAAGACAAAGAATGTGGTTTCAACAAGATGGTGCTCCGCCACATTTTGCACTCATCGTACGTGAGTTTTTGAACTTACAATTCAATGAGAGATGGATTGGAAGAGGAGGTCCAATCGAATGGCCCACCTGCTAACCAGATCTAACATCACCTGATTTCTTTCTGTGGGGTTATATTAAAAATGTAGTGTTTGCTCAGCGACCTACAACAAGAGAAGATCTTATGGAAAGGATTCGGACAGCCTGCGCAGCCATTTCTCGAGAAACTTTGCTCAAAACTGTAGACGGTTTTGAAAGACGTCTACGTTTGCGTCTTGAAGCTAATGGAGAGCATTTTGAACGTTTCATCCGTGGCTGATTGTAACAAAGGTATCAATGGTGAGGAGGCAAGGGGACTCACGGTAAACAAGCACCCCAAACGTGAGAGGCAAGGGG
>CAKNYM010046772.1:64435-88169 GCA_932195095.1 Andricus curvator | reverse complement strand
GATGTTGGCACAATTTTAATTTTTAAAAAGTTCTCGTAGAATACGCGTTAAACTACCTGGTGCATGACCTGGTGCACCCGAATCCTCGGCTCACCACTTTTAGTTATTTTGGATGTTGGAACAATTTAAATTTTTAAAAAGTTCTCGTAGAATACGCGCTAAACTACCTGGTGCGCGAACCGGTGCACCCGGATCATCGGCTCACCACTTTTAGTTATTTTGGATGTTGGCACAATTTTAATTTTAAAAGTTCTCGTAGAATACGCGTTAAACTACCTGGTGCATGACCTGGTGCACCCGGATCCTCGGCTCACCACTTTTAGTTATTTTGGATGTTGGAACAATTTAAATTTTTAAAATGTTCTCGTAGAATACGCGCTAAAGTACCTGGTGCGTGACCCGGTGCACGCGGATCCTCGGCTCACCACTTTTAGTTATTTTGGTTAGTTATTTTGGATGTTGACACAATTTAAATTGTTAAAAATTTATCGTAGATGACGTCTTCAACGGCCTGGTGCACAAAACTAAATCATTGTAACGGTAACGGAAATAGTAACACACCAAGATGGGTTTTCAAAGATAGGATAGTTTAATTTTCAAACAAGAAAGATTAAACTTCAACAAAAAACAGTTGATATTTCGACCAAAAAGAAAAAAAAACAATTTTCAACCAAATAATTAAACTTTTAAGAAAGTAGTTGAATTTTTAACAAAAAACATACATTTTCAAACAAATAGTTCAATTTTCAAATAGAGAAGGTCATTTTTCAACCAATCAAAACAGTTTAATTTTCAACCAAAAAGATGATTTTTTAAGCAAAAATATTAGCTTTTTGACCAAAAAAGATGACTTTTTAATAAAATACTTGAATTTTCAACAAAATAAGTAAACTTTCAACAAAATAGTTGAATTTTGAACCAAAAAGAGGATTTTTCAACAAAATACATGATTTTTCAAACAAATAGTTGAATTTTCAAACAAATAGTTGAATTTTCAATCCAAGAGGACAAATGCTCAATCCAAGAGGACAAATTTCCAACAAAGCAGTTTAATTTTCAACCAACAACTACGAATCTTACTGAAATAGTTAAATTTTCGACAAAATAATTAAATTTTCAACCAAATAGTTGAATTTTCAATCAAATAATTGATTTTTTTTAGAAAACTGCTGCATTTTCAGCCACAAAATTTTTTTAATTTGATAGGACTAATTTCCTGTCTAAATAGACGAATGTTTAACAAAACAGTTGAATTTTCGACAGAATAATTAAACCATCAATAAAACAGTATAATTTCTTTTACCAAAAAGACGATTTTTCAACAAATGACTGAATTCAATTCAAAGGGACACATTTTCAACAAAGCAATTTAATTTTTGACCAAAAAATATTACTTTTATCGAAATAGTTAAATTTTCAACAAAATAATTAAATTTTCAACCAAATAGTTGAATTTTCGATCAAATAATTGAATTTTTTAGAAAACCGCTGACTTTTCAGCAGCGAAATTTTTTTATTTGAAAGGGCCAATTTCCTCTCCAAATAGACGAGTGTTAAACAAAACAGTTGAATTTTCGAGAAAAAAAACTTTTTAATAAAATACTTGAATTTTCAACAAATGAATTAAAGTTTCAATAAAATAGTATAATTTTGAACCAAACAGACGATTTTTCAAACAAATAGTTTAATTTTCAACTGAAAAAGATAAATTATCAATCCAAAAGGACAAATTTTCAACAAAGCAGTTTAACTTTCGGCCAAAAAATAGGAATTTTATCAAAATAGGAATTTTATCGAAATAGTTAAATTTTCAAACAAAAAAGATTAAACTTTAATCAAAAACCGTTATATTTTCAACTAAATAATTAACTTTTTCAGAAGACAATTAAATTATCAACAACCAAATTTCAAACCAAAATTTTGAAACAATAAAGATTAAACATCAACGAAAATAGAATGTTTAACCAAACAGTTGAATTTTCGATAAAAAAATGTGAATTTTTAATCAAAAAGACGAATTTGTAACAAAATACATGAATTTTCAAACAAATAGTTGAATTTTCAAATGAAAAAGGTCATTTTTCAACCAAACATGAGAAAGTTAAATTTTCATTTAAAAAAATGTATTTTAAACAGAAAAAACGAACTTTCAACAAAACAGTTTAATTTTCAACCAAAGAGATGGATTTTTAACCAAGATTAGTTTTTTACCAAGAAAGACGAATTTTCAACCAAATAGTTAAATTTTAAACTAACAAGGATTAGTTTTTAACCAAAAATAGATTAGTTACATTTTTGGTTGTAAAATTAATTTACAACGAAAAAAAAAAAAAAATTTTTAACACAATATTTTAATTTTCGACCAAAAAAGATGACTTTTTAATAAAATACTTGAATTTTCAACAAACAAAATAGTTCAATTTTGAACCAAAAAGACGATTTTCCAACAAAATACATGAATTTCAAACAAATGGTTAAATTTTCAAACAAAAAAGGTGAAACTTTAACCAAAACCCGTTATATTTCCAATCAAATAATTGTATTTTTCAGAAGACTGTTGAATTTTCAACAAAATAATTAAACTTTCAATAAAATAATATAATTTTGAACCAAAAAGACGATTTTTCAACGAAATATACGATTTTTCAAACAAAAAGTTGAATTTTCAATAAAGCAGTTTAATTTTCGACCAAAAAATATGACTTTTATCGAAATAGATCAAATTTCAACAAAATAATTAATTTTTCAACCAAGTAGCTGAATTTTCGAACAAAAAAGGTTAAACTTTAACCAGAAACCATGATATTTTTAAACAAATACTTGAATTTTCTACCTGCAGGGATGTATTTTTAAATGTATGTTTAAATAGTTGATGTTTGAAACAATAAAGAATAAACTTAAACGAAAATAGAATGTTTAACAAACCAGTTGAATTCTCAATAAAGAAAGATGACTTTTTAAGCAAATACTTGAATTTTCAACATAATAATTAAATTTTCGACAAATAGTTAAATCTTCAATCAGAAAAATAGAATTTTAAATAAAAAAGATAATTTTTAACGAAACAGTTGCATTTTTAACCAAATAATTAAATTTTCAAACCAAAAAGACGAAATTTTTAGAAAACAGTAAAATTTTCAAACGGAAAAGTTGAATTTTCGATAAAAAAGTTAATTTTCAACCAAACAGTTGCATTTTTAATTCAAAAAAGTAGAAATTTCAATCCAGAAGGTTAGTTTTCTACCCGCAGAGACGAGTCTCGAACTAAAAAAGATCGATTTTTAATAAAAAATAAAAGTTACATTTTCAGTAAAAAAAAAAAATTTTTAACAAATAAAACAACGAATTTTCAACCAAAGAGATGAGACTTCAAGCAAAAAAAATGTTTAAAAAAGTAGTTCTACTTTTACCCAATGAATTTTCAATTTAAAAAAATGTAAAGAAAATAAACAAAATTAATTTCTAACCAAACAGTTGCATTTGCAACAAAATAATTAAATTTTAAAATAAAAAGAAGAGTTTTTTAGAAGACAGTTGATTTTTCAACCCGAAAAGTTGAATTTTGAATCTAAAAGTTAATTTTTAACAAAACAGTAAAGTTGCATTTTTAATTAAAAAAGTGGACATTTCAAGCCAAGAAGATTAGTTTTCTAGCAAAAGAGACGAATCTCGAACTAAAAAAGGTAAATTTTTAACAAAAAATGGAAACGTTACATTTTTAGTTAAAGAAATTAATTTTACATAAAAAAACGAATTTTCAATAAAATAGTTAAATTTTCAACCAAAAGAAACGAATTTTTAATAAAATAGTTCAATTTTCAACTAAGAAAGATTTTTGAGTCAACAAAGAGAAAAAATTTCAATCAAACTGTTGATTTTTCAAGCAAAAACATGAATTTTTAACCAAATAGATGAGATTTTAACAAAGAAGATTATTTTCTTACCAAAAAAGATGATATTACAAGAAAATACGTGAATTTTCAACACAAAAAAAAGGTGAATTTTCAACTAGAAAGTATAAATTTTCACCAAAAAATGGATTAGGTACATGTTTAGTTAAAAAATTAATTTCAAATGGAATTTTTTTTTATGCAAATAGTTCAATTTTTAACCGAAGATGTGAATTTTCGATTAAAATTATGAATCTTCAACAAAAAAATGAATTTCCAACAGAAGAGTTTAACTTTTAACCAAATAGATGAACTTTCAAGAAAAAGAAACGAATTTCTAACCAAAAGATGTGAATTCTGACTTTTCAAATAAAAATAATTAACTTTTAATCAAAAAGATGAATGTTATAACAAAAAAGATTACTTTTTAACAAAATAGTAGAATTACACAAATTTATGTAAATTTATTTTTTTAATAATTTCAATTTTTTATCCTTGACAGATATCTAAAGTGCCTCTTATAGAAATTTCTTGACTTTTGCAAGATTTTTTTCAAATTTCTGATTTATCCCTGAACAATAAAATTTTCTTTATTTAATGTATATCTGTTAGATATAATAATTTATTACATTATTTAGCTCGCTTGAAAAATTTTATAATACTATAATTTCCTTTTGTTTTGTAAAAAAAATTTCGTTTCTGTTGATCAACAGAGACAAATAAATGGGACAATGTTTTCACTAATTATATTTTTCGTCTGAATGTAAACATCTTTTCAGACTTTCCACTTACTTAACTTAATTCTTCCAAATGTTCAGAAAATGGTTATGAAATCCTCGAATGCGTATTTTCATCAACAAAAAAATGAAAGCTTTCAAAAATATCCATTTTCACAAACATCTCTTTCTAACTTTGACCAAATTAGCTTTATTTTGATTTAAATTATAGCATTTCAATTTAAAAATTCGAACCTCTTAAAAGATTTTCAAATAAGAAAGATTTTTCTGTAAACAAATAGAACAAATGTCAACCAAACTGTTGAATTTTCAAGTAAAAATATGATTTTTCTACCCAAGAAGATGAATTTTCAATCAAGAAGTTTGATTTCTACTAAAGAAGTCGAATTTTCAACAAAATAGTTTAATTTTCAACAACACCGTTGAATTTTCAACTGAAAATATCAATTATTAACTAAAAATGGATCAGTTAAATTTTTAGTTACAAAATTAATTTTAAACGGAAAATTTTTTTTTCAAAAAAATAGTTAAGTTTTCAAAAAAAGCAGGGTGGCCGTTTAATTCACAGAAAAAAATTTCCGGTCATTTCCCGGTTCGCAAATATTTTTCACGGTCAACGAAATTAAAAAATTCGAACTCTAAAGCTAAACATTTTTCAATTTGAAGTAATATAAAAACTGAGCTGCAAATAATTTTAAGCAAGAAATATTAAAAATTGAACGATTACATTTTTTTTAAACTGAAAACTTCTTAAATTAAAAGTTAAATAATTTTTATTTTAAATAGTTTAAAAATTCTTAAAAAGCTTCAAAGTTTTATTTTAAAATCCTGAAACATCTACATGTTGTTTTCCTTTTTTTCACATTTTTAATTATTTTGGAAATTTTTTCAGAACTTCTAAACATCTTTAAAAATGATTCGAATTCTTCCTAAAAGTTTTCCTACAATTTTGTTAAAATCCTGCAAAATTAAAAATATTTCCTTAAAATCTTCCAGATTAATTTTTGACAACTTGGGAAATCTTTTTAAATATTCTTTTTAAATTCATTTTTCAAAATAAAGTCATTTTCAATTTTCCTAGGAATCATGAGAAAATGTTTTTTATTCTTTTGAAGCCTTTCACAATTCTTAAAAAGCATCTAAAATTTTTGATCGAAATCTGCAAAAATCTTTTTAAATAATTTTCAATATTTTCAGACCTTCTAAATATCACTTTAACTTACTCGAATTTTTTCTAGGAAAAATACGTGTTCACTATTTATTATAAATCAAAATTCAACAATTTTACTTGTAAATTAAATTTTGTTAATAGAACAATTAAAATTGTAACGTTTAAAGTTCCGCTTTAAAAGATTTTTGAACAAAACCATTACATTTTCGAAAAAATAATAGAATTTTTAACCAAAAGTAGTGAATTCTTAACCCAAAATGCAAAAGTGGACTTTTAAAATAAAAAGATTTAACTTTTAACCAAAAAATATACCTTCTTAAGAAAATAGTGGAACTTTGAACAAAATAAGTAAATTTTCAACCAAATAATAGAATTTTCAACTAAAAGAGATAAATTCTGAACCAAGAATATAATAGTAGACTTATCAAATAAAAAGTATTAACTTTCAATGAAAAAAGTTGAATTTTCAACCAAAAAAGATGACTTTAACAAAATAGTTGAATTTTCAACCAAATAATTAAATTTTTAACCAAATAATCGAATTTTTAACCAAAAGAGATGAAGTATGGTCCAAAAATATGATTGTAGACTTAATAATTAGGAATAATTAACTTTCAACCATAAAAGATTAATTTTGACCTAAAGAAGACGACTTTTCTACCAAAACATGAATTTTCCACCGGAAAAGATGAATTTTCTATCCAAAAAGACGAATGTGGAATAAAACAGTTGAAGTTTTTAACAGAATAGTAGAATTTTCAACAAAATAATTAACTTTTAATCATAAAAGATGAATTTTCAACCAAAAGATGACTTTTCTATCAAAAGATGAATTTTCAATCCAAAAAGAAGGATTTTAATCCAAAAGGACGGATTTTCTATCTAAAAAGACTTGTTCAACAAGAGTTGGATATTAAAAAAAAGACTTTTTGACAAATTAGTATAATTTTCAACTAAATAAATTGATTTTCAACCAAACAATAAAATTTTTAACAGCAAAAAATGAATTCTGGACAGAAAAAAAGATAATAGTAGACTTTTGATTAAAAAAGAATGAACTTGCAACCAAAAAGATGAATTTTTTATCAAAAAATGAATTTTGAATCAAATAGTTTTTAAACAAAATAATTAAATTTTCAACCAAATATAATTAAAAAAAAAAAGAATTCTGGACCAAAAAACAGAATAGTAGACTTTTCAATTAAAAAGAATTAACTTTCAACCATAAAAGATGAATTTTCACCAATAAAAAAACGAATTTTCAACCAAAAAGATGACTTTCCTATCAAAACAGGAATTTTCAATCCAAAAGGACGAATTTCCTATCCAAAAAGACGAATGTTCTGCAAGATAGTTGAATTTTCTACCAAATAGTAGAAATTCAACCATAGAAGATGACTTTTTATCAAAATAGTTACATTTTTAATCGTTAAATTTTCAACAAAATAGCTGTATTTTCAACAAAATAATTAAACTTTCAACCAAATAAGAGAATTTTCAAAGAAAAGACATGAATTCTGGTCAAAAAATATGATAGTAAACTTTTCAATAAAAAAAAGTATTAACTTTCAACCAAAAAAGATGACTTTTCTACGAAAATATGAACTGTTCATCCAGAAAAGGACAAATTTTCTATCCAAAAAGACGAACTTTCAAAAAAACAGTTGAATTTACAACGAAAAAATATGACCACAGGGTGCTAATTCGCCGGACGATTTCAAATTCCCGGTCATTTCCCGGGTTTTCTAAACATCCTTCAACACAACAGAGCAAAACATTGCAAAATAAATGAATTTTGAAAAAAATACTTAAATTTTCTACTAAAAAATATCAATTTCCAACAAAAAATGGAATAGTTAAACTTTTAGTTGAAAAAATTAAAATGCAACAAAAAAAAAACGGATTTTCAAGAAAATAGTTCAATTTTCAACCTAACTGATGAATTTTCGACTAGAATAGTTGAATTAAAAACCAAAAGTTGAGTTTTCAACTAAAACAATGAATCTTCAACTGAAATAGTTGAAGGTTCAACAAAAAAATTAATGTTTACTAAAAAAGATAAATTGTCAATCAAAACTTAAATAATTAAACTAAGTTCAAAAAATTAATGTTGAACCAAACAGAGGAATTTTCAACTGAAACTATGGAAAATTCAATTGGAATAAGTGACATTTTCAGTTAAAAAAATTACTTTCCACAAAAAAACTAATTTTCAACAAAAAAAAGCTAACTTTCCAAAAAATAGTTCCATTTTAAAACAAAGTGATGAATTTTCAACTAAAATTGTAAATCTTTAACTTGAATAGTTGAATTTTAAACCAGAAAGATGAATTTTCAACTAAAAATGATGAATCTTTAACTAGATTAATTGAATTTTTGACCAAAAAGTTGAATTTTCAACCAAGAAGATTAATTTCTACCAAAAAAATTAATTGTCAACTTAAAAAGATCATTTTTCAACCAAAAATTGAATAATTCAATTTTTAGCCAAAAAATTTATGTTCCATTAAAGAGATGAATTTTTATCTAAAATTATAAAATATTCAACTGGAATAATAGTTACATTTCAGTTCAAATAAATAATAATTTTTAACCAAAAAAGAAACATTTTCAACAAAATAGTTAAATTTTCGGGGGAAAAAAATCCTTTTCATCCAAAGAAAAAAAAGTTTTCAATTTAATAGCTCATATTTCAACCAAAAAAATTAATGTTTAACAAAAGAGTTTAACTTTCAACCAAGTAATTTTATTCCCAACCTAAGAGATGAATTTTCAACTAAAATTATAAATATTTAACTGAAATACTTGAATTTATAACTGAAAAAACGAATTTTTAAACCAGAAGATTAACTTGCAAAGAAAAAGATAATTTTCTACAAAGAAAAAAAATTTTTTAACAAAAATTGTGGATTTTCAAGGAAATAGTTGAACTTTCAATAAAAAAAGAAAATTTTTCATGAAAATTGTTGAATTTTGAACAAGAAAAGATCAATTTTCAACCAAAAATGGACATTCAAATTTTCAGTTGAAGGAATTAATTTTTAACAAAAATGATGAATCTTCAACTGGAATAGTTGTATTTTATACCAAAAAGATAAATTTCAACCATAAAGATTAATTTTCTAAAAAAAGGTGTATTTTTCACAAAGTACCTACATAAATGTTCAAAGTTTAATTTCTAAATAAAAAATATCAATTTTCAACCAAATACTTGAATTTTCATCAAAAAATATACATTTTCAACAAAAAATAGAATGGTTAAATTTTCTGTCAAAAATCTAATTCTCAACAAACAAACAAAAATTTCAATTAAAATGATGAATCTTCAACCAAAAAAATTATTTTTGAACAAAAGAGTTTAACTTTTAAGTCTTAACCAAGTACTTTCTTTATCTAAAATTTGGATAAGGGAACTTTCAAATTGTGACAAATTCTGACTTGGAAAAGTGATTCTTTCAAATTCCTTTCTTCTAAATCCGAATAATTCTTTTAAAAAAAATTATCATTCCATGTAAAAAATTCCCTGTTCCAACTAAAATTATATTTCTTTACGGAAACTCACTGTCCTAAAATAAAAGCGAGAACTATTTTCTAAATCCATTTTTTGAAACAATGATTGTTTCTGTATGCTTGAAATAAATAGGATTATCAAACTTAAGTCAGCGAAAAAAATCTCAGAGCAAAAAATTTTAAACAGTTTTTCTTATAATGGAAAATAATAAAAAATCAATAATAAATTATGATTTAATTAGAGTAAACTAAGATAATCTGAAAAACCTGCGACTGCTTAAAAAAAGGTCTATGGCTGCAATTAGATATTGCAAAATAAAGTACAAATTTCATTTTTCATGATTACTTTAATATTTGTACTTTATTTTTAATAAATTTATATTACACAATATGCATTGATATTGAAAGAAAAGTATTTTTATTGTCTTGATTGTATAATTGAAAAAAGTGCGCATTCCATAAAAAAACAATTTTGTTAATTCACATTTTATTGCACCTTGTGTTGTTTTTCAAAAAGTTATTTCATTTCTTTCCAATGTTATTTTTTACGATTTGAACAAAAAATACGCCTACCAAAACATAATTAATAAAAAATTTATAGATCTCTTTTGGGTGAACAAATTTGTCTATTAATTTTTTTTCTTACCTTGTGTCGTTTTCCACAATTAAAAAAAAATTAATGTTATTTTTTACAATTAAAACAAAAACTACGCATCCTGTCAGAAAGTGATTAATACAAAATTTGTAGATCTTTTTTGGGTGCACAATTATTGTCTCTTCATCTTTTTTTGCAGCTTGTGTCGTTTGTCCAAAAATTTATATTTTTTATTTTTAATGTTTTTACGAATAAAACAAAAACTAGAAATTACAAATTTATAGATCTTTTTTGGGTGAAAAACTTTTGTTTCAATTTTTTTTCGTACCTTGCGTCGTTTATCCAAAAAAATTTATTTTAATGTTATATTTCACGATTAGAATAAAAACTACCGATCCTATCAAAAAACGAATAATAAAAAATTTGTAGCTCTTCTTTCGGTAAACAAATTTTGTCTATTTTTTTTCTTAGCTTGTGTCGTTTATCAAAAAATTGATTTTTTTTCTATTTTTAATGTTGTATTTCTTGAATAAAAAAAAACTACGTGGCATATCAAAAAGTGACTGATAAGAAATTTGTAGGTCTTTTTTGGGTGCACAATTTTCGTCTTATCTTTTTTCGTATCTTGCCTAGTTTGACCGACAAAATGAAATTTTTGATTCTTCATTGTTTTTTGTGCGATCAAAATTTGAATTTTCGATTATCAAGAAAATTTAAAAAGTTATGATAATCTTGTTGGGCTTTCAAAAATCAAATTCAACAGTCAAATTTTACACAAATCTAATACCTTCTCTGATAAGAATGTAAAAAATTAAGTTTCAATCAAGGAAAGATGAATTTTCAACAAAATAATGGAATTTTTAATCAAGAAATGAATTCTGGTCCAAATAATTATATGATAGTAGACTTCTCAGTGGCGATTCGGCGGACGATTTCAAATTCCCGGTCATTTTCCGGTTTTCCCCGGTCAAGTTTTTCAATTTTCCCGGTCAACTCAAAGTAACATATTTATATTTGCCGCAAAACGCAAACATTTATTTTAATTCATGACGTTCGTTCTAAACATCTTTTAACACAACAAAGCAAAACGTTGCAAAATAAATGAATTTTGAAAAAAATACTTAAATTTTCCACTAAAAAATATCAATTTTTTACAAAAAAATTGAATAGTTAAATTTTCAGTTGAAAAAATTAATTTTCAACCAAAAGAAAACGGATTTTCAACAAAATAGTTCAATTTTCAACCAAAGTGATGAATTTTCAAATCAAATTATAAATCTTTATCTGAAATAGTTAAATTTTAAACCAAAAAAATAAATTTTCACCTAAAATGATGAATATTTAACTGAAACACTCGAATTTTCAACCAAAAAGGCGAATTTTTAAAGAAGATTACATTTTAAATAAAAAGATTAATTTTCTAAACAAAAATACAATTTTTCAACCAAATACATTAACTTTTAAAGAAAGGTTTGAAGTTTTAATAAAAGAAGACAAATTTTCAACCAAATAGTTAAATTTTGAACTGAAAAAATAATAATTTTCAGTCGAAAATGGAATAGTTATAATTTTTAGTTTAAAAAATTATTTGTAAACCAAACATAAGAGTTTTCAACTAAAACAATGAATCTTTAACTGAAATACTTCAATTTTCAAACCAAAGTATTAATTTTTACTAAAAAAAGATAAATTGTCAACCAAAACTTTAATAATTAAATTTCAAGTTAAAAAAAATTAATGTTTAACCAAACAGATGAATTTTCAACAACAGCTATGGAATTTTCAATTGGAATAAGTTAAATTTTCAGTTAAAAAAATTAGTTTCAACAAAAAAAACTAACTTTTAACAACAACAAAAACTAACTTTAAAAATAAAAGTTACATTTTCAAACAAAGTGATGAATTTTCAAATAAAATTGTAAATATTTAACTGCAATAGTTGAATTTCAAACCAGAAAGATGAATTTTTAACTGAAATGATGAATCATTAACTAGAATAATTGAATTTTTCCCCAAAAATATTAATTTTCAACCAAGAAGATTAATTTCTACCAAAAAAAAGACGAATTTTTAACTAACAAAGATAATTTTTCAACCAAAAATTGAATAATCAAATTTTTAGTCAAAAATGAATGTTCAACCAAAGACATGAATTTTGAACTAAAATTAAGAAATATTCAACTGGATTAATAGTTACATTTTCAGTTGAAAAAAAAAAAAATAATTTTCAACCAAAAAACATCCAAAGAAAAAACAAATTTTCAATCAAACAGCTCATTTTTCAACCAAAGAAATGAATTTTTAATTAAAACGATGGATTTTCAACTAAAAAAAAAATTAATTTTTAACAAAAGAGCTTAACTGTCAACCAAATAATTTTATTTCAAACCTAAAAGATGAATTTTCAACTAAAATAATAAATATTTGACTGGAATACTTGAATTTTTCACCGAAAAGAAGAATTTTTAAACAAAAAGATTAACTTTCAAAGAAAAATAAGATAATTTTTTACCAACAAAAAAATCGATTTTTTAACAAAATACATGAATTTTCATCGGAATAGTTAAATTTTCAATTAAAAAGACAAATTTTTATCCAAATTGTGGAATTCCAAAACTTGAAAATTTTAATTTTCAACTCAGAATGGAACAGTTAAATTTTCGTTTAAAGAAATTAATTTTAAACCAAACTGGTGAATTTTCAAATAAAATGATGAATCTTCAACTGAAATGATGAATCTTTAACTGGAATAGTTTAATTTTATGCCAAAAAGATGAATTGTCAACCATAAAGTTTAATTGTCTACAAAAATAGATGAATTTTCCACAAAGTACATACATTTTCAAACAAATAGTTTAATTATTAAATGAAAAATATCAATTTTCAACCAAATAGTTGAATTTTCATCAAAAAAAGATAAATTAATTTTTAACAAAAGTTTAACTTTTAACCCAGTAGTTGAATTTCTAACTAAAAAACGATGAATTCGCAACGAACAATGTAAACAAAAATTTCTATTATAACTCAGAAATATTTCTTCTTTGAAATTCTACTTCTACTCTGAAAACTGCTTGAAGTACTTTTATTACCTAAACTTTAGAAGAGGGAACTTTCAAATTGTGACGAATTCTGACTTGAAAGAGGGATTTTTAAAAATTCCTTTTTTCTCAATCCGAATTATAATTCCTTTAAAAAATTCCCATTCCATGTAAAACATTCCCTGTTCCAAGTGAAATTGTATTTCTTGAATTTTGCTATGATCAGAAGTAAATTCCTGGTTTTTAAATTAAATTCCCGGTCATTTCCCGGTCAATAAAATTCCAGGTCATTTCCCGGTCAAGTCGCCACCAATTATTTGTTGAAAATTCGTCTTTTTTGGTAGAAGAGTACTCTCATTAGTTGAAACTTCATATTTTTGGTAAAAAATTCATTTCTTTGGTTGAAAATTTAACTATTTTGTTGAAAATTCGTTGTTTTTTTAATGAAAAATTATTTTACTAACTGAAAATTTAATTATTTTATTTTTGCAGAAAATTTATCTTTTTATTTGAAAATTCATGTATTTGGTCTCAAATTAAATTTTTTTTTAGTTGAAGATTCATCATTTTAGTTAATAATTTTCTTAAACTGTTCCATTTTTTACGGAAAATCTACCTTTTTTGATCGAAATGTAATCTTTTTCGTTAACAAATTATGTGTTTTGTAGAAAATTTAACTAGTCTTTTTTTTATTAAGAATTAATTTCTTTGGTTGAAAAAGAACTATTTAGTTGAAAATTCGTTTTTTTTTGTTGATAGAAAATTCATCTTTTAGGCTGAAAATTCATCATTGTGATTAAAAATTAATTTCTTTGATTGAAAATTCGTTTCTTTTTAGTTGAAAATTAGTTTTTTGAATTAAAAATTAATTTCTTTGGTTGAAAATTCGTTTCATTTTAGTTGAAAATTAGTTGTTTGAATTGAAGATGTAACCATTTCATTTTTGCTTGAAAATTTATATTTTTAGTTGAAAATTAATTACTGTTGTTGCAATTTAGTTTTTTTTTACCAAAAAAAAACTCATTTTTAAGCCAAAAGAAGATGAATTTTTTATAAAAAGTTGAAATTTCAACCCGAATGTTTGAATTTTTAACAAAAAAATTTAATTTTCATCAAAACAGTTGAATCGTCAGCCTAAATTGACAGCGGCATACACGTTGTCGCGAAAAGGCAAAATAACCGGCGCCACCTCCTGTTTTAACTAAAGCAGATGATTTTCTTAAACAAAAAAGACAAATTTTCTACTAACGAAAATTTTCCAGTCAAGAAAGAAAAATAATTGCAACCAAATTAAAAAAAACTATACTATATGTTTATTTCACTCTAGAATGTTTTTGCAAAAATGTATTAAATATTATATATATTTGTTTAAATAATAAATAAATTCTCTACAAATGCTCTGTTCGAGCTTAAATTCTAAGCATATTCCGGAGAGCATTTGCTCAACATAAATTCTTGAGCATTTAAGAACTCCAGAGGCGAATAAATGGGACAATGTTTTCACTAATTATATTTTTCCTCCAAATGTAAACATCTTTTCACACATCTTCGTACCAATTTATTTTTATACGTGACGTCATTCAGTATTCTCCATTTTCACAAACATCTGATTCTAACTTTGAACAAATTAGCTTTATTTTGTGTTAAATTAAAGCATTTCAATTAAAAAATGCAAACCTCTCAAAGGATTTTCAGTTTCAAACTTCTTAGAAGCCCACCCCCCTCCACCGTAAAAATATAAAGAAATATTAAGAAAAAAAAATTAAGGTATTACAATTTTCAAATAAAATTCTTACCGATCGTTAGGAACTTCGGTTTGTTCGGACAAAGTCTTCCCCAAGGTTGTGATTGCATTGGAGAATCTCCAAAATCTTGAGAAAAGCACACGTCGTTTGCATTTTGGGTGCTTTGTGTGTTCTGTGTATTTTGGGTATTTTGCGTTGTGGGGAAATCGGTCATTTCCTCATCATTTATCATCATGATTCCCGAAAAAAATATACCGGAAGCCGAAGAAAGAAGAAAGCATGGAACAAACAGAGGACCCGGCCTGACAAAATCAAATATTCCACTTGCTCCGAAATTCTGCCTGTTAACCCATGATTCTAACCTTAAATTCTTTTCAGAAAAAGAGCCGTTAATTATCAAACGCTAATTAATTCTTTCGCAACGACACAAATTTTCAGGTAGAAATAAACCGAAAAAACGACACTATTCAAATAATACTTAGCAAAACGCCGACAACGACAAAAACGCGCGATTGTGTAATGGCAGAGAGTATGCGAATTATTGAGATAAGAAACACGGGAGGGAAACGTAACTTATATGCGAACCTGGCGGTGGAAAATGTCGAATTTGAATTTTCCCGCCAAATGGGTATACGAGCTAAAAACTGCTGAAAATCGAAAAAAGGGTGACCAAAAAACTTAATTTTCAAAATTCCCTGACTTTTCCCTGTCTTGAAATTTTTTTCGAATTGTTATCAAGGATAACAAATTTGAAATTATTCAAGAAATAATAGAAAAGTCATCTTTCCTATCTTTGAAAGTTGCTTTGTGCGTGTTACTATCAGCGTTAGTGTCAGCGTCATACACGGTGTCCAAAAAGTAACGAAACACCTAAATAATTTTCCAAGCGAAATATTTTTCAAAAAGGTCAAGGACATTCTTGAAGTAACTTTTAACGAGGAATCCAGTGGTGACCTTGAACTTGACCTCAAAGGTTATTTCAAGGTCAACTTTGTTTTTTTAAGTGGGGACCCCTATTTTTGACAACGGCAATCGATAGAGCGGGAAATTTTACGTCCAAACATCTACTCAGGTCATGGGACAAGGGTGACCTTGAACTTCAGCTGAAGGTTATTAGGCTTGACCCAGGTATGGGGCGGGTCCTACCTGTACTGCTGCGACTCAGGTGTTTGCGAAAAACGTCGAGGTCATTCTTGCAGTAACTTTCAACGAGGAATTTAGTGGCGACCTTGAATTTGATCTTGAGTTTAACCTTAATGGTTATTTCAAGGTCAACTTTGTTGAAGGTCAAGCTCAAGGTCAAATACAAGGTCACCACTGGATTCCTCGTTAAAAGTTACTCCAAAAATAACCTCGACGTTCTTCGTAAACACCTGAGCCGCAGCAGTACAGATTGGACTCGCCCCATACATGGGTCAAGCCTAATAACCTTCAGCTGAAATTCAAGGTCACCCTTGACACATGACCTGAGTATATGTTTGGACGTAAAATTTCCCGCTCTGTCGATTGCCGTTGCCAAAAATAGGGGTTCCCACGTAAAAAAACAAAGTTCAAGGTCAAATTCAAGGTGACCACTGGATTCCTCGTTAAAAGTTACTTCAAGAATGACCTTGACCTTTTTGAAAAATATTTTACCTGGAAAATTATTCAGCTGTTTCGTTCCTTTTTGGACACCCTGTTCTAGGCTTGGGCTCGTAGAGTAGTTTTCACCAGTTCTACTGAAGGCGATCTCATCGACGATGGGCGATCTGTGTTTATTTAAACTGGAGATATTTGTTTTCATGAGAAGCTTAGGGGAAGTATACGCATGTATACTTCGGTATATATACGATTCGTTTGACGCGTTTTTTTAAAAGAAGGTTTTTCATTCACATGTTTAATATTTTATTCGTATTTTGAAAAATTAATTTTCGATTTAACGTTTTAGTCATAGTTCATTTACATTTCAAAATGTTTGAACATTTCAAATTTTGAGTACCGTTTATTTTTTAATTAAAGCTTTTGACATTTCGGATAATTTGTGTATTTGGATTTTTTATAATAAATTTTATTAATTTTTTATTTAAAAACCAACTATACATTTTTGTTCAACTTTTCAGAAGGACCTTGGCCTTTTTTCAACGAATAGGATAAATTAGTTTAGGGTATCAAGAAAGAATGTATCTCCAATAAATCTTTTCTACGATAGTTTGCAGATATATAATAATTATTAATTACTTTAACAATTTTCATAAACATATTTAGAGTTTGGCTATTTTTCAAGGAATAGGTACAGTTTCTTTACAAAGTCAACTACGAATGTCTTTCTGATGACACTTTTCTATGTTGCTTCGTGAATTTACAATAACTATTAATTATTTGTATAGTTTTCATAAACATATTCACAGTTTGGGTATTTTTCAAGGAATAGGCACAATTTGTCCACGGAGTCAACTAAGAATATCTTTCCGATAACTCTTTTCTATGTTGCTTTATAAATTTACAAGAATTATTAATTATTTAAACAATTTTGATTAAAAAATTAAGAGTTTGGCTATTTATCAACGAATAGGCTCAATTTTTTACAGAATTAATAATAATTTAAACAATTTTCACACAAAAATTTAAAGATTGGCTATTTTTGAACAAATAGGTAGAGTTTGGCTATTTTTTAACAAATATGCTAAATTTTTCTACAGAATTAGCTAAGAATATCTTTCCAATGACTTTTTTGTATGATTTGCAAATTTTCAAGAATTATTAACTATTTAAACAATTTTTATAGGCAAATTAAGAGCCCGGTCATTTTTCAACGAATAGGATCAATTAGTTTAGGAAATCAAGAAAGAATGTATTTCCAATAAATCTTTTCTACGATACTATGCAAATATACAATAATTATTAATTATTTTAACAATTTTCGTAAACATATTCATAGTTTGTCTATTTTTCAAGGAATAGGCAGAATTTGTTTACGAAGTCAACTAGGAATGTCTTTTCGATGACTATTTTATATGCTGCTTTGTAAATTTACAAGAATTATTATTTGTAATATAATTTTTAACGAATTGGCTCAATTTGTTTACAGCACCAAAAAGAATGTATTAGAAATAAGTCTTTCCTATGTTACTTTGCAAATTTACAATAATTGTTAATTATTTTAACAATTTTCATAAACATATTCAGAGCTTGGCTGTTTTTCAACAAATAGGCTCAATTAGTTTACGAATTCAACCAAGAATATCTTTCCGATTACTGTTATGAGTTAAGTCATTTTATTGAAGAGTCTACTATCATATAATTATTTGGACCAGAATTCATCTCTTCAAATTTTGATCGCACAAAAAATAATCAAAAATTTCATTTTGTCGATCAAACTAGGCAAGATACGCAAAAAAATAAGACAAGAATTATGCATCCGAAAAATACCTACAAATTTCTTAATAATCACATTTTGTTACGACGCGTCGTTTTTGCTTTCTTCATAAAAAACAATATTACAAATAAAAATAAATTAAATTTTTTGACAAATGACACAAGCTAAGAAAAAAAATAAATAGACAAAATTTGTTTACCGAACGAAGAGCTACACATTTTTTATTAATCGCTTTTTGATAGGATCGGTAGTTTTTAAATATAACATTAAAAATAAAAATAAATTTGTTTTTGGAAAAACGACACAAGGTACGAAAAAAAATTGAGACAAAAGTTGTAAACCCAAAAAAGATCTACAAATTTTTTATTAATTATGTTTTGGTAGGATGCGTATTTTTTGTTTGTTAACAGCATATTTAACCATTCTATTTTTTGTTGAAATGTATATTTTTTGAGGAAAATTCAACAATTTGGTTGAAAATTGATATTTTTTATTTAGAAATTAAACTTTGAATTCATCATTTTAGTTGAAAATTAATTCCTTTAACGGAAAATTTGAATGTCCATTTTTGGTTGAAAATTGATCTTTTCTTGTTCAAAATTCAACATTTTGGATGAAAAATTGTCTTTTTTAATTGTAAATTCAACTATTTCCTTGAAAATCCACATATTTTGTTGAAAATCGATTTTTTGTTGGTAGAAAATTATCTTTTTCTTTGCAAGTTGATTTTCTTGTTTAAAAATTCTTCTTTTCAGTTATAAATTCAAGTATTTCAGTTAAATATTTATCATTTTAATTGAAAATTCATCTTTTAGGTTGGAAATAAAATTACTTGGTTGAAAGTTAAACTGTTTTGTTAAACATTAATTTTTTTTGGTTTAAGATTCATCATTTTAATTAAAAATTCATTTTTTTGGTTGAAATATGAGCTATTTGATTGAAAACTTTTTTTTTCTTTGGATGAAAAGGAATTTTTTTCCGAAAAAACTATTTTGTTGAAAATTTGTTTCTTTTTTGGTTGAACATTATTATTTATTTGAACTGAAAATGTAACTATTATTCCAATTGAATATTTCATAATTTTGGAAAAAAATTCATCTCTTTGATTGAACATACATTTTTTGGCTAAAAATTTAAATTGAAATGGTATACGACCTAAAAACTGCCGAAAATCGAAAAAAGGGTGACCAAAAAACTTCATTTTCAAAATTCCCTGACATTTTCTGACCATTAGAGTGGTCCAAAAATGCATTGAAAATTTGTTTTTCTCGAATTTGTATGAATAACGCCCGGAAATTTGTTCGAATCCACACAAAAATAAATCCATTGAAAAAAACTACTTTATACTGATAATTACATGTTAAAATAAAATGTTTAAACAATTTATTATTGTTTTTAGCAATTTTCTCTTAGAATGGAGATAGAAAGTCGCGGTTTTTTCAAAAATTTTCCACTTTTTGCCCAATTTTCAATTAAAAAGAGGTAACAGTTCATTAATGTTAACAAACATATTTGTTTAAACAATTTTTTATTATTGTTAATAATATTATCTTTGAAGACTGCTAGAAATTGCGTTTTTTCTGAAATTTTCAACTTTTTGTTCACTTTTCACTTGGAGTGAGTTAATAATTAATTTAATATAGCAAAAATAATTGTTTAAACAAATTATTATTGTCTATAGCTATCTTCTTCTATATTAATACTAGATAGTTGCGGTTTTTTCTGAATTTTTAAACTTTTGCACATTTTTCAAATAGAGTGAAGTGATAATTAATTCATGTTGACAAAAATAATTGTTTTAACAATTTATTATTATTGTTAATAATATTCTCTTTGCTTAACGGTACAGAGTTGCGGTTTTTTCTGAAATTTTTAACTATTTGTCTATTTTTCTCTTGGAGTCGCTTAATAATTATTTAGTTTGAGCAAAAATAATTGTTTAAACAAATTATTATTGTTAATCACTATCTTCATCTATATTAATGCCAGATAGTTGCGGTTTTTTACTGACATTTTTAAATTTTTGCCCACTTTTCACTTAGTGAGGTAATAATTAATGCAAGTTAATAAAAATAGTTGTTTAAACAATTTATTATTGTTTATAACTATTTTCTCTGAGATAACTATAGAAAGTTGTGGTTTCTTCAGAAATATCTAACTTTGCTTTGCCTTTTTAGTTATGAACAAATGATAAATAAACGTTAGAGAGAAACATATTTTAAACAATCTCTTTCTTTTTCGTGAACAATAATTATTATAATAATTATTATTATATATTAAAATAATTCCCTTAAAAAAGTAAAATATTATTTAAAAGATTATTCTTGTTGAGATTCACTTATTACTTGTTAATAACTAAAGGTCAAAGCAAAACTAAATATTTCAGAAAAAAGCAACTTTCTAGCATTACTCTAAGAGAATATAGTTATAAACAATAATCAAATATTTAAATAAGCATGTTTGTTAACTTGCATTAATGTTAATTCACTAAGTGAAAAGTGGACAAAAATTTGATGAGTTCAGAAAAAAACGAAACTTTTTAGCACTTATCTGAGAGAAGATAGCTATAAACAATTATAAATTGTTTAAACAACTATGTTTGTTAACTTGCATTATATATTACTTTACTAAGTAAAAAGTGGGTCCAAAGTTAAAGATTTCAGAAGAAACTACAACTATATTGCACTAATAAAGAAGATAGTTATAAACAATAATAATTTGTTTAAATAATTATTTTTGCTGAATTGATTTAATTATTAACTCACCCTATGTGAAAAGTTTGCAAATAGATGTAAATTTAAGAAAGAACCGCAACTTTCTAGCATTATTCAAATTTAATATTATTAATAATAATGATAAATTGTTTAAAAAAATAATTTTGTTAACTTTATTTAATTATCTAACTCACTAAAAGTGAAAAGTGAACAAAAAGTTGACAATCTCAGAAAAAACTGCAATTTTCTAACATTATTCTAAGAGAATATTATTAACAATAATAATAAATTGTTTAAAAAATTATCTTTGTTAACATTAATGCACAAATTAACACATTAGCCTCTCTCTAATTGAAAAATTGACAAAAAGTTAAAATTTTTTTAAAAACCGTGACTTTCTATCTCCATTCTAAGAGAAAATTGCTAAAAACAATAATAAATTGTTTAGACTATTTCTTTAAACATCTAATTATCTGTATAAAGTAGTATTTATGTATTAGAAACAATTTGCATTAGAAAACCCGCAAAAAATCATAATTAGCGCCAAAAACTCGCAAAACCCATTTTTTTTCACTTATGGGTTTTTTTTGGGACCCTACAAAACGGACTTATGGGGGTGATTTTTGAAAATTATTATTTTATTCGTATTCTATGGCTAATTGTGAAGAGAATTTTGAGTTTCAACTCGATCCAGGTGATATTGAGGATTCTGAATAAAATTGACAAAAACGTCTTTTTTCTTATGGGAAATACGCGTTAAACTTCATGGGGCTTGCGCCATCTCTAAATATCATTTTTTTCAACAACAAAAATGGGCTTATTTTTGTTAAGGATTCGGCCATTTTGTTGAAAATTTGTCTTTTTTTGGTTAAATTCAACTGTGATTGATTTCAAATTAAAAAATTAAAATGAAACAATATCTGCAACACTCGGACCCCGATTTAGTAACCCCTGATTTAGTAATTCCTAGAATTGCTGGTCCACGCAGTTTCTCAGCGCGCCAGGCGAGAGACGGTTGCGACTCTCGCCTCGGAAGGTACGTAGTGCGCAAGTACTCAGTCGAGCATATTGCGCAATATTATGCACCCCAATTTGCAGGCAACTCCTGACACTGTTACTAAATCGGGGTCCGAGTGTATTATATTTTTCGTTGAGAATTCATCTATTTTGGTTGAAAATTTAACTACTTGATTAAAAATTTACGTATTTTGATAGAAAGTTCAACTATTTGGTTGAAAAGTAACCTTTTTGTTGAAAAGTCATATTTTCAGTTTGAAAATTTAGCTGTGTCGAGGAAAATTGTTTTGTTTGGTTTGAAAATTCAACAATTTATAGGACGTTTTTTTCTTTTTTGGTTCAAAACACGGCTTTTTCGTTTTAAAATTTATTTATTTTGATAAAAAAATCTCATTTTTTTATGTTGAAAATTCAAATGATTTGGTAGATAATTAATCTGATTTCGTTGAGGATTCAGCTAGTTTGTTGAAAATTGGTCTTTTTGGTTAGAAAATTTAACAATTTATAGATATTTTTTTCTCTCTTTGTTCAAAATTCGGCTTTTTCGTTTTAAAATTTATCTCTTTTGGTAAAAAAATCTCATTTTATTGTTATTGAAAATTCGACTATTTTGATAGAAAATTAATATGATTTGGTTGATTCTATTCTATTTGGGTAGAAAGTTCAACTTTCTGTAGAGGGTCATAAATTTTGATTTTCTTTGTGTAGAAAATCAAAATATTTTGGTAGAAAATTACTTCTTTGTTGGAAATTTTACTCTTTTGTTGGAAATCAGTCTTTTTGGTTTGAAAATGGTAGAAGATTCGACTATTTGGTTGAAAATTAACTTTTTTGGTAAAAATTCATATTTTCAGTTAAAAAATTCAACTCTATTGTTGAAAAGTGTTTTTTTTTTTAAATTAATCCCTTTTAGTAAAAAAAAATCTGTAGAAGATTCAGCTGTTGTTGGTTAAAAATTGATCGTTTTTAGTTGAAAATTCAAGTATCTCGTCAAAATTGAATGTATTTTGTTAAAAATTTACCAGTTTTTTAGTTAAAAACTTTGATTGGAATATCAAATACAACATTTTCCGTTCAGAATTCATCTTTTTTGAAATTAAAATTTTATTGCTTGGTTTAAAGTTAAAATCTTTTGTTAAAAATTAATTTTTTTGGTTGAAGGTTCATAATTTTAATTGAAACTTCATATCTTTAACCGAGCTATTTTTTTGAAAGTTCGTTTTTCTTGTTGAAAATTAATTTTTTTAAACTTAAAATGTAACTATTCCAGTTGAATATTCCATCATTTTAGTTCAAATTTCATCTCTTAGGTTGAAAATTAATTTTATTAATTAAAAATTTAACTATTCAGTTTTTGGTTGAAAAATGATCTTTTTCAGTTGAGTCTTTTTGGTAGAAATTAATATTCTTGTTTGAAAATTTATCTTTTTGTTTAAGATTCAACTATTCCAGTTAAAGATTCATAATTTTAGTTGAAAATTCATCTTTTTGGTTTAAAATTCAACTATTCTAGTTAAAGACTCATCATTTTAGTTAAAAATTCCTCAGTTTGGTTGAAAAATAATTATTTAACTGAAAATTGAACTATTCCATTTTTGGTTGAAAAATCTTTTTTAGTTCAGAATCCAACTACTTGTTTGAAAATGTTTCTTTTTTAGTTTAAAATTTATCAATTTTGTTGAAAATTCGTCTTTTTTGGTAGAAATTAATATTCTTGTTTGAAAATTCACCTTTTTGTTTAAAATTCAACAATTCCAGTTAAAGATTCATAATTTTAGTTGAAAATTCATCATTTTGGTTTAAAATCCAACTATTCCAGTTGAAGACTCATCATTTTAGTTAAAAATCCATCAGTTTGGTTGAAAAATAATTATTTAACTGAAAATTGAACTATTCCACTTTTGGTTGAAAAATCTTTTTACATTCTCATCTAGAGAAGGTATTAGATTTGTGTAAAATTTG